>JANAVB010037219.1:10336049-10595432 GCA_029216955.1 Iris pallida
TTAAACATTATATATACATCTGTCTCTATGACATATGTGTCCTTGCCATGATAGATTATGAGATGCCATGATTCCAGTTTATTCCTCTTATGTTCATTTCATGTTTCGTATATTAGTTTGCTAGAAACAGTACTTGCTCCCACCCTGACATGATAACGTTGTAGGTATTCTTACTGAGAAGGAGTTGCTCTGTGATTCATATTATGGAGTTACTGCCGAGGACCAGGCTTGCCCTACGAGGATGTACTTGCGGGGAACCTCGTCTAGTTGTCTATTTACTTTAGACTTTTGAGTGTAGTCATGTATTAGACTATGTATTTTGTGACTGGACCTGTATTCAGCTTTACATTTCGGACTTTTACTTGGACTTACTATTATATGAGATGACTTTTGTGTTTGGAGCTTTTACGACTCTTTATTACTTATAGAACTATTAGCACATTTTAGTCTTATCCTGTTATCTTTAGAACAGCTTACTACGCTTTATCCCAAGCGTAGGTTGGACATGACTCGGCCCGGCCCAAAATATATATATATATATATATATATATATATATATATATATATATATATATATATATATATATATATAGTCAAACTTCTCAAATAAAAAGTTTAAATCCTAAATTTCTTCACCAAAACTCTTCAACTCCTTATCATAAATCTTATTTCAATTTATATTTTGTAATGATCAAGACTTGGTTGCTATTTGATTATGTGTTTAATATTACTTTTGTTTAAAATTATTTTAATTAGTATATTAGAATCCGATAAACCCGATGGACTCGACCCAACCTGAGTTCAACCCGAGCCAAGCCCGATCCTCCGGACTTGGTCTTGGGCTTCATATGTTGAACCCGAGGTCGGGCCGGGCTCGGGCTAGGACTAGGCTTATGATTCATCGGGTTGGGCTTGGGTTGACCTCAAGCCCGACCCAACCCGCCCGAGTTGTACCCCAGTCCCAACCCCATACCCCCCAAACCCCAAATTTCACTCTCATTTGCAAATTTCACTCTCTCTCTCTTCCAAAACCCCTTTTTTCTTCCTCTTCTTCTTCTTCTTCTTCACCATTTTCCACTCCCCAAACTATACATCTTCTTCTCCACCATTTTCCCACTCTAAACCCTAGTTTTCTTCTCCATCATTTCCATCAAAATCCTAGTTTTTCTCTCCACAATTTTCATTCTCATCATTTTGATTACTCACAAATAATGCATAAAAATAAACCCTAACATGTTTATTTCATTCTTTCTCACAAAAAATGTATGAAAATAAACCCTAAAGTGTATATTTCACTATATTATCAAGATGCAAATAAATCCTAACATATATTTTTTATTCGGTCATTTCGATTTTAGGACAGCCAGGAATTGTGGCAGTCCTAAAATGTAGTTGTTGTACAGCAAGTCCCTTTTAGGACTACCACAATTCCTGACAGTCCTCAATACTTTTAGGACTGCCAAAAATTATGGCAGTCCTGTTGTATAAGGTCCTTTTAGGACTGTCACAATTCCTGGCAGTCCTCAATACTTCTACTATTACCAGAAATTGTGACAGTCCTGTTGTACAGCAAGTCCCTTTCAGGACTGCCACAATTTTTGACAGTCCCCAATACTTCTAGGAATGCCAAAAATTATGGCAGTCCTAATATTTACTTGCTCAACAAATCGATTTCTTCTAGAATTAGGGTTCATCCACAATTTCTTCTATTAATAATAAAAAATTGATTAATAGATTAATCGATTAATATATTTGATAGATTTGATAACCCAATTTCTTCTACAACTAGGGTTTTATACATAAACTAGGGTTTAGAGAAAAAAATATGAGAAATTAGAAGAGAGCAAAAAAAAGGGTTTAGAGAAAGAGATATTCTTCTTGTTCTTGTTATTCTCCTTCTTCTTCTTTCTTCTTTCTTCTTGGGAAGAAAGAGAAGAGAGAAAAAAATAAAAACAGTTATCTTTTATACCTAGGAATTGGATAGCCCTGCGTAAATTTTTTCGTGGCAAACTTGTAAATAAATAAAAGTTAAAAATTGGACAGCCCTGGTCAACTTTTGATGTGCCCTTATAAAAAATCTTTAGTGAATTCGAAAATTCAATTTTCGAATTTGAAAATATCTTTAATTAAAAAAGATGATCTAAATTTGAAATATATCAACTTAGTCCTCAAAATTGAATTTATTTTTAAAATTATCCAAAAAAGGGAAAAAAAAAGTTTGCCTTTATAAACAACTATTATTGTTTTTCATTAAAAAGTTATCACGCTCCATATTCGAAATATGGAGTGGAGGAGTAATTCGGCCAGCTACACACTACGAAGTACTCCAATATCCTGAAGTACGACCACAGTTGTCCAAGATAAGGGAGTTAGTTGCAAACCATCAGTCTTATCACTCAAGTTCCAGTTTTTCGTATTTTCTATGAGTATTTTATTTTGTGTCTTGTATTTCTATATTTTTTATGTATCCAATACTAATATGGTATGCCGTGCTGGACATATATGTATCCGATGTTGGGCCCATGTATCTTGGTATTAATTGTCACGTCCCGATTTTGCTGAATCGATAAATCACTACTCAGTGTAATACCGTACAAGTCTAAGTTGCGCTTATACAAGACGTGTCAGTATAAATTTTTGTAACATCGAGGTTTTATAGAGCTTTGTGATAGATTTTTAAGCAGAGAAATTGAATAACAACATGACATAGATTTGAATAACTATTTTCATTGATAATTCATATCATTACAAAGGTTTGATACCACTTGAGTTCATGCACAGAAACAGTTTAGTACCTACATCTTGGAAGAACTGTATGATCATGACAAGCGGAGGTATAGTACCGGTTAGTGATGCCTATGATTGTCCGATTAGCATAGTCGGTAGGGAATTTCGATCCCAGCTCCTCGTAATGCCACTCCGGGATTTGATGTAGTCCTCGGGATGGATTGGTTGAGTGGGCATCATGCCTTCATAGATTGCCATCAAGGAAAGTGACTTTTTGACCACCCGGAGATCTACCATTTGAGGTCAGGAGGAGTACTACAGAGAGGCTAGCAGGAGTCAGCTTTGGGGAAGTTGTAGAAAAGAATAAACTATCCCATCCAATCATAGAAGAGTTCTTAGATGTTTTCCCCAACGACTTGCCATGATTACCCCCAGACTAAGACATTGAGTTTTCTATTGACTTAGTCCTTGGAGTAGCACAAGTATCCCAGCATTGTTATAGGATCAACCCTAAGGAAGCAAAAGGCGATGAATAAGCAGACTGATGAGTTAGAAGAAAAGGGCTTCATTCGATCGAGTGCTTTACCCTGGGGAGTGCCGGTCCTATTTGTTGTAACCCCACTTTCTCGGATTTTGAGATTTAAAATGTTTTATTATTTTTAGAATATTTTATTTAGAATTTATTTGGAGTTATTAAAATGTTTTATTTGAATCTATTTAGCTTTGATTATTTACTAGATTATTAGTTATGATTTATGGAACTTATTTATAGTTAATTATGATTTTATCTCACTTGAATCATTTTATTCTGATTTACTACTTTGGAGAATGGCATGACATTGATTGTTATGAAGTAGTGGCAGGTTAGTAATTTGGAAGAAAAGCATTTAAGAGGTAATATTCTGGAATTAATTAATTGCTGATTATTTATTAATTATGGCTAATCTAGAAGATTCTCTCTAACTACTTTTCTTACAAACTAACTAACTTGAAACTAATTTCTAACTAACTCCTAACTACCAAACTTGGATCCCAACTTTACTTCTCCTATAAATACCCTTAATTATTGTTAGTCCTAATTATTCCAGCCTCATTAGCAGCCATAATTTTCGTGTCCAGCCGTGTTCTTGTGTCCATTACATTTCATTCATGCCCTAGCTATTACATATACATTCTTCGTGTCCAACATTCTGGACACACCAATACAAACCCCATTCATGTGTCCTGCAACCCAGGACACACCAATCTAGCTCCATTCATGTGTCATGACTCGTACAGTACACCATCACATACTCCCTTACAGACATTGGACACAGGACAGCCTAAACCCTAATCCTAAGTCTGTTGTCGTTGCCGCGTCCGGCCTTGGATCTTGCCATCGTCGTGTATCAAGCCGCCGTATCGCTGGAGCCCTCACCGCCTCAACTTCCTCGACCACCACGAGCAACCTCATCCCCGTCGAGCGAGCTCACCACTAGGGGATCCTTCCTCTGCCGAGTCGCCAGCACGAGTGGTGCTCTTCTGTGTCTGGTTCACTGACCGGATTCGCCACCAAACCCAAGCCTCCGTCCCCTTATTGTCAGAACCCTAGATCTCCCCCACCGCTTCGAGATCTAATTATCTCCTCGAATCGCCTCGCCATGACCAACCTAGCCCCACCATCGTTCTCCGCTCACCAGAAGCACCACCACACCTAGCTGAGGGAACGCCTCGTCAAGATCTGCTCGACTTCGTCCGCCGTCCACCGTCGATTCGACTGGATTGTTGGCCCATTACCAAATGGTCACACCCGATTTTGATAAATCGACAGATGACTTAAGTCAATAACAAAATATACAAACTACTGCTAACATTTCAGGTCAAGTAAATTCAATATCATAGAGTGTACTACAACATCAGCAAGCATGAAAATCATCATCCCGAAGTATTTATGCACTGGAATCAGTCTGAGTCATTTTACAGTTTATTATGTATTTTGTCCTTTATTGAGTCTAGAATATAAATTGTAAAATTGACTGAGTATTACTGACTTAGGTTATTCACAGTCCACTCGTCTATAAAGCCTACCCATTCATTCAAAGTCCACTTACCAAAAGTTTCATTTATCCTATGCAACAGAATTTGACAAAACATTACTAGTTGAACTTAGACAGAACTCAGGCCGAGTTGGGTTGTTTCATATTCAAATATTTGTTACCTCCAAATCTGCATGCAACGTTCATTTACGAAATCTTTGCATCCGAACTCTGCCCGAGTTCGGTTCTCAAAAACACCTATAAATAGAAGATAAAATTTCCTTTTCAAATCACTCAATCATTTCTTCTCTTTATCTATTCCTAAATTGTTTTTCAGTGTTCTAAAAGCTTTCATACTCCACCTATACATCTCTTAGCCAAACCCAGTAATATCGATTCGATTTAGAGTTCTTTGGTTCTCAGAGTTGTAAAAAGGTCGTTCAAGTTCAGAAATCATCTCTGTTTTAGGAGCTGGTCGTGCGCTCGTCACCAGCACGGTGTTATGAAGTTGGTCATGCACTTTTCACCAAGCATGGTATTGTAAAGAGACTGCAAGCTCTCAATTAGCTTGTAAATAGTGGATTAACAGTAGGTAAGAGTACCTGCGACTGGATTAGTCCTCCAAGAGGGAAACCAGTATATATCGCGGTGTTCACTAAGTTTGATTCTCTGATCTCTTGCTATATTTATTTATTCTCTTTATTCACTGCCATAGTGATCTGCTTTTAATGTTTTAAGTGGTGATTTATTCTGCTGCACTCATACTCACTCTATTCACCCCCCTCTATAGGTGCTTAACGGTCCTACAATTGGTATCAGAGCAGGTTATATTATAATATAACAACCTCAGGGAGTATATATGGCAGTCGTGAAATTAATATTCAACGGTGAAGGGCAATCCACAAATAGACCCCCACTATTTGATAGAACAAACTATACATACTGGAAAAAATGTATGACATTCTTCTTAAAGTCTTTTGACTTTGATCTTTGGTCTATAGTTATTGACGGTTATAAGAAATCAATACCTACAGTGGTTGATGGCGTACTTACAGACAAGCCTCATGATAAATATACAAAGGCAAAAAAAGCAAAGGCTAATCTAGATGCACGTGCCATCAACGCACTATTCTGTGCAATTGATAAGACGAAGTTCAATCGAGTTTCAACCTGTAAGATGTCTCATGAGATTTGGAAACTTCATGAGGTAACTCATGAAGGTACTTTACAAGTGAAGGAATCCAAAATCAGCAGACTAACACAAGAATATGAATCTTTCACTATGAAACCCGATGAGTCAATTATACAGATGTTTACTCGTTTCCTTGATATTACTAATCCTTTGCAATATCTTGGTAAGGATTACAGTAATCACGAGAAGATCAGAAAAGTGTTACGGGCTCTAACCAAGAACTGGAACCCAAAGGCAACGACAATCATTGAAGGAAATAATCTCACCACAATGACTCTAGAAACACTTATGGGCAAGCTGATGACCCATGAGCTGGACCTATAAGAGTTTGAAGAAGCAATCCTAAAAGAAAAATCTATCGCCTTTAAAGCTCAAGCCAGAAGATCAACATGCAAAGATTCTGATGAAGAATCATCCAGTAGTGATGAACAAGCCCTGCTAGTGAAGAATTTTAAAAAATTCTTCAAGTTTGAGAAATCAAACAGAAGAAAGAAAGATGTCCATGAAAGCAATGAGGAAGAAACAATCTGCTTTGGATGCAATAAGTCAGGGTATATGAAGAAGGACTGCCCAACTCCAAAGAAAAGCAGTCCATATGATAGATCAAGATCAAGCAGAAGAACAATAACTGGCCAAAAGTATGCAAATACAAGTATCTGGCATGAAAGTGATGCTAGAGAATCAGGGGAAGAAGATAGACCCTGCAGCACTGTAAATGTCTATCTTATGGCTTTCGAGAAGGTATCCTCAAATCCTCTATATAATGATTTTACTTTCGATGAGCTAGAAAATGCCTTCAGCGAATTACTTGAAGAACACAGAAATGTGCTTGACAAGTATAAGCAATCTCGAAAAGAGGTCAAGGCATGCACAACCGAAGTAGCTAGATTGTCAAATATCATTGAAGATATTAGAGAGACATCTACTACTGGTAATACGGATAAGATAACCAAGCTTAAAGTAGACTATCATGAGGCTATCCTCAAAATTGAAAAGAAAGAAAGTGACTATGTCAAGATACAAGAGTTACATAACATAGAGAAGAAGAGGCACTTAGTTACAGAGCAAAGACTCATTTATATGACCACTAAATATGAAGAGTCTTATGCGGTTTCTAAAAATTTAGAAATCAAGTTAGGCAAACAGGCTATACCTGTGACACAGCCTAAAGTTAGTCTTAATGCTAAGCATACACCTAAGAGGACTAAACCACAGAAAGCACGTAAGAAACACGAATATCACCATGCTTTCACATATAGGTTTTCAAAGAAACCATATATGCATGTCAACACAAATTCAATTAACATGTTTTCAAAACTTACTTGCATGTACTGTGGTACTCATGGGCACATATCACAGTATTGTCTAGCAAGAAAGCTTGTTGACAATCACACACTGATTTGGAGACCTAAGACTAATCAACATGGACCCTTCAATAAATGGGTACCAAAGGATTCATCTACTTGTTTTGTAGGTGGACCCTCAACCCTCTCATGCTAAAAGCAAGTGGATCCTCGATAGCGGATGTTCGTGGCACATGACTGGTGATGCATCTTTGTTCGTCATGCTATATATCGATGAAGAAAGAAGGATACATCTTTTTCGGAAATAACCTGAGAGGTAATATCATTGGAAATGGCATTGTTGGTATATCTCCTTATCCTGTAATAAAAGATGTTTGTCTAGTTACATAATTGAAACATAACCTACTGAGCATAAGTCACTTGGCAGATAATGGTTATGGCATCAATTTTGTAAAAGATAAATGTACAATATATGTTATGTCATATGGTAATCCCGTATATAAAGGGATTAGAGAAGACAATATTTATGTTTTCTTTCTAGAGAGTACTAATAATGCAAGAAGAGTCTTAGTATCAAATTTAGATGAAGGCTGGTTGTGGCATATGAGGCTAGAACATGCTAATATGGACATTATCTCACGACTAAGCACTAAAAAGTTGGTAAAAGGACTCCCTGAGATATCATTCAAGAGAGATATAGTATGTGCAGACTGTGAAAAGAACAAAGCATATAGGTCTACATTTAAATCCATCAACGATGTATGTACTTCTAGACCTTTGCAGTTGATACATATGGATTTATTTGGTCCTATTAGAGTCACTAGCTTGGCGGTAAGCTCTACGTCTTTATTATTGTTGATAATTTCTCTTGCTTTACTTGGGTTTACTTTTTATCAAACAAAAATGATGCATTTTTTGAATTTCAGATATTTTGTAAAAAGGTACAAAACGAAAAAGGCTTCATGATTACTCGTATCCGAAGTGATCATGGTGGCAAATTCATAAATACTAATTTTGAAAAGTTTTGTGATGATAGTGGATATTACCACGAGTTTTTTTGTCCTAGAACTCCTCAACAGAATGGTGTTGTGGAGCGGAAGAAACTCTAAATGAGATGGCTAGAGTCATGCTGAATCAGCACAACCTTCCTAAATACTTTTAGGCATAAGCTGTAAGTACAGCCTGTCATGTTTTAAATAGGGTGTTAATTCGACCTATCTCGAAGAAAACACCTTATGAACTTTGGTTTGAAAGAATTCCAAATATTTTATATTTTAAAGTTTTTGGATGTTGCTGTTTTATCCTGAATACCAAGGACAACTTGGAAAAGTTCGACTCTAAAGCAGATGAAGGGATATTTCTCGGATATGTTGCTAAGAGTAAGGGATATAGAATTTTCAATAAAAGATCTATAATTGTTGAAGAATCCATTAATGTTACTTTTGATAAGCTCAATAGTCACAGAACTAGCGACAGTGATGATGAAAATGTACAAGCCATAACCAATAAAAGTCCTGTGGAAGAGCTGACTCATAGATTCGAGTCATTAAAGTTCTTGCCAGATCACCCAGAGATGCTCATTATAGGTGATATATCAAAAGGTGTAAGTACACGCTCTTCATATAGAAATACTGAAATAGCAGCTAATGTAGCCTTCATTTCACAAGTAGAACATAAGAATGTAGCAGATGCTTTTAATGATAAATTTTGGATTGATGCCATACAAGAGAAACTTAATCAATTTGAGAGAAACCAAGTTTGGAAACTCGTTCCTAAACCTATTGGTCAATCGATAATTGGTACTAAATGGGTGTGCCAAAATAAATTAAGTAAAGATGGACAAGTTCTACGCAACAAAGCACGTCTAGTAGCACAAGATTATAATCAAGAAGAAAATATTGATTATAACGAGATATATGCTCATGTTGCTAGACTAGAAGCTATCTGCATGTTTTGTGCATTTGCATGTTTTAATGATTTTAAATTATTTAAATGGATGTAAAAAGTGCATTTTTATACGGATTTTTGAAAGAATAAGTTTTTGTGAAATAACTCCCTGGTTTTGAAAATTTTCAAAAACCTGACCACGTCTTCAGACTTAAGAAAGCACTCTATGGACTCAAACAGGCACCATGTGCTTGGTATGAACGCCTAAGTGCCTTCTTACTTGAAAATAGTTTTTCAAAAGGAAGAGTTGATACTACTTTATTTATCAAGTCTTTAAATGGTGATACTCTTCTTATGCAAATATATGTTGATGACATCATATTTGGATCTACTAACGAAAAACTTTGTCAAGAGTTTGCTAAGTGTATGTAGAGTGAATTTGATATGAGTATGACGGGAGAGCTGAACTTCTTCCTAGGACTTCAGATCAAACAACACTCAAAAGGAACATTCATCAATCAAGCTAAATGTACAAAGGACATACTGAAAAAGTACGACTTCGACAATGTAAAGCCAATCGAAACTCCAATGGCTACATCAACAAAGCTTGACACTGATGAAAGTGGCAAACCTGTCGACCAGCATAAGTATCGAGGTATGATTGGTAGTTTATTGTATTTAACTACTAGTCGTCCTGATATTATGTTTAGTGTCTGCATTTGTGCACGATATTAGGCAAATCCTAAGGAATCACACTTATGTGCCGTCAAACGTATCTTCCGATATCTTAAGAGAACTTCAACAGTCGGCTTATGGTATCCTAAAATCAAATCCTTTAACCTGATAGGTTACTCGGATGCGGATTTTATAGGATGCAAAGTAGACCGTAAAAGTACCAGCGGCACGTGTTATTTCCTAGGAAAGGCCTTAGTCTCATGGTTTAGCAAGAAACAAAATTCTGTAGCACTATCAACTACTGAGGCTGAGTATATCGCCGTAGGACGATGTTGTGCTTAAATTTTATGGATGAAGCAAACCTTAGAAGACTACAATCTGTACTACACTAAGATTCCTATTTATTATGACAACACTGGCACTATTAACCTGACTAAGAATCATATATGTCATTCACACACAAAGCACATAGAGATTCGTCATCACTTTTTACGTGATCACCAACAATACAGAAATATTCGCTTAGAATTTGTTGACACAGATCATCAACTAGCAGACATTTTCACAAAACCATTAGCTGAAGACCGCTTTAACAATCTGCGTCGAGAGCTCGGCATACTTGAATTTTCAGATTCATAATATAGTATAATTAGTAAATCAATTTATAACTCAAACTTTGAACTTTATTAATGGACGTTATTTTGGGTACAAACCGAAATGATCCTTCTGTCATACAGGTGTAAATAGCCTGAAGCGTCACGGTATACTAGTCTTTGGACTACCACTTGCTGGGATCCGGCCCTTACAGCTAACCCAAAGTAATAGAAATTATTAAATAAAGAAGTGTGCAAGTTATACATTGAATATTATTAATTATACAGCATTAATGGCATTGTAAATACAAGCAGCCGAACTCGGGCAGAACTCGGACCGAGTTTGGATGGTAACTGTGCGGATTTCCAGAACAGAATAGCCAGCCCTAGCCTTTATATACCCCACTTTTACCACTTCTATTCTCATCATCCCACCGAAAATACTCTCCAAAACCCTAAGTGAAGGTTCTCCTCCTCTTCAAGTTTTATGGAGTTTTGAAGTGATCCCCTTCATCTTCTTCTTCCTTCTTTCAAAGGTAATCATCTATCTTCTCTCTTTGCTTTCTATGGCACCCAAAGCCTAAAAGAGAAAAATTGATGCCTCCCAAGTAGGATTATCTTCATCTGACTATGTCCCAACCAATGTTTTCAGTCCAGCTCGTCCCTCTGATAATGACGACTATGACTCTGGTCTATTTCTTGACAAGGAATTTTTTGATCTTTGGTTTACTTCCTTCTTTGGTCTAAAATCTGTGTTAGAGCTTGTGTTAACTTTACAATTTTTTCTGAATATGCTTATACCTTTAACCAACTTGGAATTCAGGACTTCTTTGAAATTTCTGACAATATTTATAATAATGTCGTTAGGATGTTTTACTGCAACTTGCAAGTAAAAGATAGTGGCAATTTCTATTCTTGTGTTGCTGGACAAGAACTTGAGTTCAATGCCACTGATATCAGTGAATATTTTCACATTCCTGATATTGGTGAAGCTTTGGTGGATATTAACCACGTCCAGTTTCCAGAAGGTGTCACCCTTGACTCATTCAAAGAATTGATGTATCACCCTCGTCCTGTCCCACATAGGGTGTATTCAAAATACTTGAATCAGCACTTCTAAGAATTGCATCGCTTTATCTTCTCCGCTTTACTTCTGAAAAGGGGATCTTCTGACGAGATCACCTTCATAGAATTATCTGCGATGTATCATATTCACTTTGGCATACCTTTCTCCATCCCCAAGACTGTTATGGCCTGGATGCTCAATTACAGAAGTGCGGGACGTAACCTTGTTTACCCAATGCACCTGGCATCTATCTTCAAGAGATTTAAAATTGATCTTCAAACCTGTCCTTTCTCTTCTTCTGCTACTGAGCTTAGTAGAGCTAGGTTGTTTCCAACCCTCCTCCTCCATCCGGTACCGAACCTGCTGCTCCGGTTCATGATGATGACCCTCAGGCTCCTGCTCCAGCTGCTACAGCCCCTGCTCCTAGAGGTGATGATACGCCTTTATGATGTGGGACTACAATTAGTGTTTTTTTATGTAGTTGCTAGATAATGATCTACGTAGTTTCTTTTATGATGTATCAGTCTAAACTTTCGAGTTAGACTTTTTATTATACTCTTTTTGATAGTCATAAACTTTTGAGTTATGAATTATGCAATTTATGTTAGTTGCATCTTATTCTAGTGATATTATGAGATTTTTGTCTTTTCTCACTGTTAATTCTAGTTTACTTGTTATATATGGATATGTTCTTTCTTTGTCTTTTGGTGAGCATTGTTGGCTTCACACATTACGGGGGAGCCATAACATTTTGATCATGACAAAGGGGGAGAAAGAGCAATACCACCATTTTTTTCAAAGTTATTAGATATATTTTGGTATAGACTAAAGTTTGTCAATTATCAAAATGGGAGATATTGTTGGCCCATTACCAAATGGTCACACCCGATTTTGATAAATCAACAGATGACTTAAGTCAATAACAAAATATACAAACTACTGCTAATATTTCAGGTCAAGTAAATTCAATATCAGAGAGTGTACTACAACATCAGCAAGCATGAAAATTATCATCCCGAAGTGCTTATGCACTGGAATCAGTCTGAGTCATTTTACAGTTTATTATGTATTTTATCCTTTATTGAGTTTAGAATACAAATTGTAAAATCGACTGAATATTACTGGCTTAGGTTATTCATAGTCCACTTATCTATAAAGCCTACCCATTTATTCAAAGTCCACTTACCAAAAGTTTCATTTATCCTATGCAACATAATTTGACAAAACATTACTAGATGAACTTAGACAGAACTCAGGCCGAGTTCGGTCCGAGTTCGGATCGAGTTCAGTTGTTTCATATTCAAATGTTTGTTACCTCTAAATCTGCGTGCAACGTCTTTTTGTAAAATCTTTGTATCCTAACTCCACCCGAACTCTGCCCGAGTTCGGTTCTCAACAACACCTATAAATAGAAGATAAATTTTCCTTTTCAAATCACTCAATCATTTCTTCTCTTTATCTGTTCTTAAAGTATTTTTTTAGTATTCTAAAAGCTTTCATACTCCACCTATACATCTCTTAGCCGAAGACAATAATATCAATTCAATTTAGAGTTCTTTGGTTCTCAGAGTTGTAAAGAGGCCGTTCAAGTTCAGAAATCATCTCTGTTTTAGGAGCTGGTCGTGTGCTCGTCACTAAGCACAGTGTTGTGAAGTTGGTCGTGCACTTGTCACCAAGCACGGTATTGTAAAGAGACTACAAGATCTCAATTAGCTTGTGAATAGTAGATTAACAGCAGGCAAGAGTACCTGCGACTGGATTAGTCCTCTAAGAGGAAAACTAGTATATATCGCGGTGTTCACTGAGTTTGATTATCTGATCTCTTGCTACATTTTTTTATTGTCTCTTTATTCACTGCTATAGTGATCTGCTTTTAATGTTTTAAGTGGTGATTTATTCTGCTGTACTCGCACTCACGCTATTCACCCCCCTCTAGGTACTCAACGATCCTACATGGATCTTGGTCGAATCACCACGCTGTAACCCTAGATTTGGCCAGACAGCTACCGGATCTGCCTCTTCCTTGCCGCTTCTCTGCCGGCATGAACAACTTCCTTCGCCATCTTCCCTCTTGAAACCACCTCTATCTCGTCGAGGCCGCAACGCCACCAAATCTGTTAAGACTCGACCAGATCTGGTTGACGCAGTCTGTCCCCGAGGTCGCGCCTGTCCTCGAGCGCCGCCAGGTGAAGCTCCCCTCTCCTTCTTCATCTTCAGTATCATCATTTTCTTCTTCTTCTTCTTCCTTATATTAGGGTTCCTTTGGAGGTTTCTTTGCGGCTGTTGGTGTAGAAAAATTAGGCTTTCGTATTAGAAGAGAACGGCTGAAGGAGTGGAGTATGGAAGAGAGAGAAGGTGTTAGGGTCTCGAGAGTATTCTTGTGAGAGCTGGCGGCGTGTCTGTGTAGTAAGAGTGAGGAAGAGTACGTTAGGGTTAGGAAAGGTGAGCCGGCTGCTTTGTAAGAGGAGAGAAAATTAGGTTTCTTAGGTTGTGCGGCTGATTTATTGAGTAGATAGAGTAACTGCTGTTGGCCGATTGGTTATGGTCGAACCCGATTTTAATAATTGATCTAATCATGGCCGATATAAGGGCTACTTGGATGATATGCTCAAAACTGCTACTGCTACCTTTTAAGACTTGGGGCCATATTTTGTTGTTGCATCTGTATTTTCATTTATCAGTTATCAATGTATTTTCACATTTTATTAAGTCGAGGAAAAACAATATACACCGAGTCATACTGTAAATAGGCTACCCAAAAACGTTTTCAAAATACCCATTCATTTGAAACATGCCCAAAACCAAAAACCCAATTCCTAACTGCTTGAAACATTCGAAAGCCCAAAGCCCACTGAGTTTCAAAACCCTAATTAACCCTTTTTGCACCAGTAGAACTTTGGGCAAATTCTTCCCGAATTCGGCCCGAGTTCGGCTAGTGTACGTTACTTTTTAAACTCAGTCTTTTCGCAGTTACGGATGCAACGACTATCTGTCGAGATTCTCTCAAAAAATTCTGTCCGAATTCTGCCCGAATTTGTCCTTAATTCTCCCTTTGGAAAGCCTATAAATAGAGAAAAATTTCTACCATTTCAACACACCAATTTATTTTCTCTTCTCTTCTCTCTAAGCTTACTACATTCTTTCAAAGCCTTCTAAGCTTTCGTTTTCAAATTCCAAGCCAGTTATAATACTCTAGTCAATTGCCAGTACGGTACGGTCTGGAAGTTTCAGAGTTATTATAATTAAGAGGCTTGACAACAAGTAAGACACTTCATAATTGAAGTTGGTCGAGTGCTTCGGATCAAAGCTCGCATTGCAGAAGCTGTAATGACTTCGCATGAAAACTTGCATTTTTCCATAGTAGATTTTAACCGGAAGCTGGAATTCTTTCGACTGGATTATTTCTCATAAGAGGGAGACCAGTATACATCCTATTTCTATATCTGTGATATATTTCTGTGATCTTGCTACTAACTATTTTTTAATAGCTAATATTTTGCTGCCTACTCTATTCACCCCCTCTAGAGTATATCGCTTTACATCTCATTCCTATAATTGGTATCAGAGCAAGTTATACAGGTAAAGTGAGGTAACATTGCTATTGTCTTTAATACAACTGTTGTTACATAGATCACTGTCATGTCCCGATCCCGCAGAGTCCTTTCGTCCTCGCTTCGGACTCTGTGAGGCCGTTCGTTCTCGCTTGGATGTGATATCGTGCAAGCCTAAGTTGTACTTGCATAAGGCCAAGACCTGTACAATAACAAAATAAACAAGATAGACAATACGCAGCAGAACATATTACAGATATTTGAATTTAGCAGCGGACAGATTGTGGAATATAATTGAACACAAGTTAGCAGAAACAATCTCGTTATTGATTTTATTTGAACAAATTACAAACTCTCAATTCTCTCTGATACAATGCTTACAATCTCTCAGAAACTTTTACAGATTTCAATGATCACGTTCTATACATTACATCCCTTTATATACAAAAGCAACTCTTTGCAACAGATATTCATCTCTTAGAATCTCTTTTGATTTTTGGCTCCTGAGGATGAGGCTCGGGCTATCGCTTCGGACTATCCTTCTCGGTGCATCTTGCACCTGCGTGCAGACTGATGATGGGTCAGTATATCAACATACTGGTGATTGTGAACAAATGCTACATTTGTCTGAAACGATCACTAATTCATTTAGTGAGAAAGCATTTCTTATGATGTGATCTTGCTACTTTTATCTGTGTTCATTTCATGTGGTACAAAATCAGTTTACATCTTTTGAAAACATTTGAAAATCCACAGTTCATATCCTTTAATCTTAAGCATACAAGGGGACTATTTATTTCAAGCACGATGACTATTCATTTCATGTGCAGTGCGCAGCGTGTTTCATGAATCATAATCATTCTTCTAGTTCAAGCAACTTTTTGGGGACATTAGTAACATTCTAGGCATTAAAATATCTTTAGCAACTCTTGGAACAACATTTTATTGCATCAGATTATTTATAGAAGCATTTCATACTGGAAACATAAGCCTTAGCGGACATCACTTATTCAGTAATTCTTACCCATAGCCGTCGGTCCATACCTGCACAAGATAAGGATTAGCATAAACATGATATATGTATACAGTATTCCCTGTTCATCGCTGCATTGTTAGCTCAAAATCAGATTCAGACACCGGCACCCATTTTCTCTATGGGGCTCTTAATTACCGGTACCCATTTCTCTATGGGGCTCTTAATTATCGGCACCCATTTTCTCTATGTGGCTCTTAATGCCTCTTTCTTTTCTTTGATATAGAGCCGAAGTTCCTTCTTTGATACATAATCGAAGCTTCTAGATAACTCAGAGCCGAAGCTCCTACTTAGCTTAGAGCCGAAGCCCATTCTTTGATACAGAGCAGAAGCTCCTAGATATTTCATTCCTTTACAACATGTACAAGTCCGTCTGTACATGTCTAGTCTTCGGAATATCTTTGAGGGACAAGCAATCATTCATCTATTTGAAACATAATTGTCATGATCCGCACCCAGGGTAAGGGCACGAGTGCATAATTGTAATGACCCGCTCCGCCCTAGCGGAACGCCGATTCAAACGGCAAGTGCAACGACACAAACGAGCCGTCGACCCGAAGAGTTGGAATCGACCATATGAAGAATTGATGCAAGGCTTACATTGGCCCGTCAAGATGAATCCAGACTTAGACTTTCAAAGGCGCGCTCGGAGTATCGCTCGGCCGATACGAACATCGCTAAGGTGGGTGGCTCCGATGAACCCGTCTTTGCTTAGCCTAGACACATAACAATACAAACACTATCACGAGAATCGCTAGGCGATAATCCCGCGCATGCTAATAAATGACTCAACGCACCTAGCTAAGGGAATAATCCCATCTTGTATGCTTGTATAGAATATGGAAAGGAACTTGAAAAATGTGAACTCTCGCACCGCGCTCCACGCTCGTGCTAAGGCACAAGCTTACGTTTATGTTCCTTATGCGGCCAACAATGAAACAATGAATGGGTTACAACAATGAAACGGGAAGACTATCAATATAGTCGTTCCGAGTAGAGTATAGCAACATTGAAAGGCTATGGGACCGATGGGTCGCCAAGGCGACTCCCACACTGGGAGTTGCGTAATACGTGAATGAATGAATCAACGAATGAATGAATGAATACATGAATGAATCTATGAACGAACGAACAAGTGAAAGAAAGAAATAAAAGAAAGAATACTTGAAAGATAAGAAAGAAAAGAATGGTTAGCGACAGGTGTGACGGACACGTGTAATGGGGCTCGCTACCCGCGCTGCACGGACGCCAACCTGGTCGATAACGCATTATGGCTAAGGGTTAGCCTACGGCTCGGAGATAGCCGTTAAGTTAAAATGATAAGACAATACAAAATGGTCGTGGACAAACGGTACGAGAGATGGGGGGAATACCGTGGCTGTCATGAGGAAGGATTCTGCGGCACGGGCGATGAGGGGAAAAACCGTGGCCGGCCTAGGCGGAATCAAAACGGGGCTTACGGGCTGCCTAGGTGCGGGCTTGGACACCAGGAGACGTAAGTGCAGGGTATATTCAAGAGACTTAACGGGGTGTACCAGCCATCACCCTATGCTAAGTTGAGAAATACCAAGGAGATATGTCCAAATGGCTTGTGATGCCAGCGACCGGTACATATAGTTTAAGTGGGCTTTGCTGGTGGCTATCCACGTGCAAGTCCTTGCATTGAAATCAAAGTATTCTACGTAAAATGAACAAGTGCCTCCTGAACATGCTCGAAATGTAACACCCTGAACATGCTTGAAATGTAACATACCAAGTGAATAAAGAGTAATTCATACAAAATGAGTTAGAGAACATGCCTACGACATGCTAGGACCCGAGGCAGGGACACGTTCTTGATATTGCAAGTTTACATGAGACACGTTAAGTTATTCCTTATGAATTGTTGACTAACTTGGTTTACTTTGGACAGGGAAGGCCGGACGGTAAGTATGGTTAAGTCGTGCATGTATTTCCATGCGATACTTGAATTTGGCAACACGGGATAGGTTATGACATATGCCATGAAATTGATACTAAGGCAAGATTAGAAAGACAATGAATGATAGAGATGCACATAAGTAAATGGAACGTGTTTGGTAATGATAGCATTGTGGACGAGCTATCCTTCCCACCAGTGCATAACAATATACTGATAACCCTACAGTCTGCTTACAGGATGCAGGAGACGCCGGCGGGTGCGGAGCTTCCATCGAACGTGTTAAGGCGCGGAGCCAACTCCGGGGCCTTGGGACGTTGCAAGAAGCTGAAGCACCCTATACAGGACATAATGTATCGGAACATCGCCATGAATCATTCTATGTTGTAAGCCACTTGGCACACCCTTTTATATTTTAGAAAGAGAGAGAGAGCTTGAGCGACTTGTAAACTCGGCCTAGCACCGCTTGTAAACTTCTTGAATATCAATAAAGAGTTTGAATTCGCTTCAATTCGTGTTCATTTACTTTCTGCTGCAAATGGGGACACTTTGTGCGACTCTGTGGCCTAGCTCGAATCGGCCGTTTCTGGAATTGGCCTTACACGGGCGCAACCTAGGCCCGTGCGGCATCACGCCTTAGCGAGGACGATCGCTCCTACGGGAGCAGGGTGTGACAGATTGATATCAGAGCATGGCTTTACGTCCTTGGACTTCACGTCGATTTCTCAGTTTTGAAAGCTCATCGTTGGAAAAAAAAAGAAGTGTACGCTCTCTCTCATTGTGCCTTGGGATGTTCCATACAATAAGTCTAATATTTTTAAAAGCTCGTACAAGTACTCGGTTGAACGGGATCGATAGGCGAAGGCCCTTATGCCGAACGATGTTAAACTTGACTCGATAGAGAACACGTGCTAAAGTTAACATGTCGCGTGCGTGCCTGACTAGTCTTGCGTCGACGTAGCAAATGAGCGTGCAAACTCGAATATAGTCTGCACGAGATAGCTATGCATATGGCCTTCTGGCTAAGTTGTGCTGCGTGTCGCGCACCTCGACTTTTGGGTGCAATCGGGTTGCGAGCGATATCAAGTATCGCTCGATCGAGAACGGAGATACACTTTAAGTGTCTATCGATAGGAACGCTATCGAGTTAACACTTAGGCGTACCCGAAAGATTGACTTGGATTTTGAGGATTAGTGCGAACGACTTAGTACGTCGAGGCGACATGAGCGATTACGCTAGAGATTCGTCGAACGAATCTGAAGGATGTCTTAGCGCATGACGCGAACGTGATTGAGGACTAGATCGTATAGCTTGAATCCGAGTGGTGTATGTGATAGGTTCGGAGAAGAATAAGAATGAGTGTCGACGACTAGTCGAGTGGCTCGAACCTTGAGTGGTGTATGGACATCATAGAAATTGTTCGAGCGAGACTAAAGGATTTACGGATCGTACGAGTATGTCGACAAGTGATGTAATCGCGCAAAGCCTTAGAACGTGTCACGCTTAGTCGGCCGTGACTTCAAAAGTCCCGAACGAGATGTCGCTGGACAACTTGTCAATGGGCAACGTGAGTTAGAAAATGGTTCGGAACGATGAATGAAAATGAATGGTCTTGATCGAGGAAACTTAGAGGATCGCGCGTACGATTTCGGATTGATTCAAACGAATTGTGACTTGAGATTGAACAACGATCTTGAAACTAGCTCGAGGAATAGCGATCGAACTTGATCTTGGATTGAATCGAATGGAATTGTGGTATATCCAGTTCGGACAATAGCAACAGCCGCACGACTCGAAATTGGTTGCAAAGGAAGATCGTCAGGTTACGCATATCGTCGATGGTATTGAGGCATATCAAAGATCGATATGCGATAACTCGGGGTACTCTGACTCGGCGAATGACGATCGTGCAAAATGTTATTGTTCCGTTGGATGCTATACTTGGGATGTTAAAAATGTGTCGAGAAAAAGATAGACATGGCTCGAGGATTTTCTAGTTGAACGAATGATAAATGGACTATTGAACTGGATCTTGACTTGGATGGAAATGAAATATTGGATTTGCTTCGTCGATAACCACAACTTGACGTTCTTGTCTTATGTGAGCGCAACTCCAGCCTCGTATATGCGTCGCGCCGATTAGGACGATCACTCCGCGTGAGCGATGGTATGGTGATTCATACAGCTGGGGTAATTGAACTAGCCTGGCGTGGCAATTTGTATGTTTCGACTTATGGTTTGACGCGAAGGTGGAATCGGGAATGACTTAGCATGCTTGATGATCGAACTTGAGGATTGAGTAGGTCCAATCCGCGTATCGAGAATGAATTAGTCTGGACTCAAGCAAGAGTTACGCCCCGATGAGAATGATTATTCCACGGGAGCTTTGCGTGGTGATTCATGAACCACCGTGGATAATCGGACTCGCGTGAGATTAGGGCGCAACATATTGTCAAAGCTAGACGACCTCGTGATCGAATACATAAATTGGTTAGACTTGGTGATTTGAATGGATTCGAATACGTGCAACGAATGCATTGATGTGAATAGGTGATCGTGCTCGATGTTTAGAAATCTGAGTGACGCGAGCTTGGGTAGAAATATCCCGTACTACCGACTTTGGTTTGACCCTAGGATTGGGGTCAGTGTTGGCATTATTATTGGGGAACTATGATTCCAATCCTGACATTGACTTAGCCTCGAAAAGAAATAGCCTAGCGGTTAGGCGAGACGCCCTATTTCAATTGTAAGCAATCGAAAGATTGATCTTGAGGATTGGCATGGATGGATAGCATGAATCACGAATATAGGAACCCTGCTCACGAGACTCGGCTGACATACATATATTTCAGGGACGTCGGAGTATGTGCACGATGTGACTCGAGTGAGAATGATGAATTCTCTATCACGCGGTTTGGTGAATGCATGTATTTTGGGGACGCCTGGAATGCGTGCACGATCTAACCAAGTGACACATTGAATTCCAAATGAGACTTGAGGAATGGAAGAGTGTCGAGAACTTGGAATCGTATTAAAAGAAAGAAATGATACTAGTACGAGCGTGGCTCGGAATCGAAGAAACGTGTGAGCGGAGTGTACGTGAACGACACCAAGATTGGCCATAAACAAGCGAATGATATGGAATCGATATCGTGAAAGTAAAATATAACGAATTGAACCATTGATAGGAAGATATGCTCGACGATAGTACAATACTTAGTCTTGAATTGGATGAAAATTACTTAGACTTGGTCGACCCCGCTAAGAAGAAATCATACTGATTTCGTGGACAAGAACGCTTGAGAAACGAATCGGGTCATCTCGATGACCCAGATAAACGAAAGTAAGTTTGCCTCAGCCCATGACCCACGCATTTGGCGAATTACAACATGCCTCGTACGACCTTTTAAGTTCCATGACACGAAGAAATAGCAACCAAGACGAAGAAACACTTGAATTGAATAAGTACCAATCAAGTCTAAAATGAATGGACAGTTATTCAATAAAATTCACCAAACACATGCGACATAAAACTTGGAAGGATAACCGAGCATGGTTCGATGCCATCGAACGATAGAGCCGTTCGATATAATTGTCTAAGAAATGCGATGACACGAGTTAAGGAATGGTAGGATGACCTGCACTCAGGAAGTCTCGAGGACGAGACTTATTTTGAGTGGTGTATTATGTAATGACCCGCTCCACCCTAGCGGAACGTCGATTCAAACGGCAAGTGCAACGACTCAAACGAGCCGTCGACCCGAAGAGTTGGCATCGACCAGATGAAGAATCGATGCAAGGCTTACATTGGCCCGTCAAGATGAATCCAGACTTAGACTTTCAAAGGCGCACTCGGGGTATCGCTCGACCGATGCGAACATCGCTAAGGTGGGTGGCTCCGATGAACCCGTCTTTGCTTAGCCTAGACACATAACAATACGAACACTATCACGAGAATCGCTAGGCGATAACCCCGCGCATGCTAATAAATGACTCAACGCACCTAGCTAAGGGCATAATCCCATCTTGTATGCTTGTATAGAATATGGAAAGGAACTTAAAAAATGTGAACTCTCGCACCGCGCTCCACGCTCGTGCTAAGGCACAAGCTTACGTTTATGTTCCTTATGCAGCCAACAATGAAACAATGAATAGGTTACAACAATGAAACGGGAAGACTATCAATATAGTCATTCCGAGTAGAGTATAGCAACATTGAAAGGCTATGGGACCGATGGGTCGCCAAGGCGACTCCCACACTGGGAGTTGCATAATGCGTGAATGAATGAATCAACGAATGAATGAATGAATACATGAATGAATCTATGAACGAACGAACAAGTGAAAGAAAGAAATGAAAGAAAGAATACATGAAAGATAAGAAAGAAAAGAATAGTTAGCGACAGGTGTGACGGGCACGTGCAACGGGGCTCGCTACCCGTGCTGCACGGACGCCAACCTGATCGATAACGCATTATGGCTAAGGGTTAGCCTACGGCTCGGAGATAGCCGTTAAGTTAAAATGATAAGACAATATGAAATGGTTGTGGACAAACGGCACGGGCGATGGGTGGGAATACCGTGGCCGTCATGAGAAAGGATTCTGCGGCACGGACGATGGGGGGAAAAATCGTGGCCGGCCTAGGCGGAATCAAAATGGGGCTTACGGGCTGCCTGGGTACGGGCTTGGGCACCAGGAGATGTAAGTGCAGGGTATATTCAAGAGACTTAACGGGGTGTACCAGCCATCACCCTATGCTAAGTTGAGAAATACCAAGGGGATATGTCCAAATGGCTTGTGATGCCAGCGACCGGTGCATATAGATTAAGTGGGCTTTGCTGGTGGCTATCCACGTGCAAGTCCTTGCATTGAAATCAAAGTATTCTAAGTAAAATGAACAAGTGCCTCCTGAACATGCTCGAAATGTAACACCCTGAACATGCTTGAAATATAACATACCAAGTGAATAAAGAGTAATTCATACAAAATGAGTTAGAGAATGTGCCTACGACATGCTAGGACCCGAGGCAGGGATACGCTCTTGATGTTGAAAGTTTACATGAGACACGTTAAGTTATTCCTTATGAATTGTTGACTAACTTGGTTTACTTTGGACAGGAAAGGCCGGACGGTAAGTATGGATAAGTCGTGCATGTATTTCCATACGACACTTGAATTTGGCAACACGGGATAGGTTATGACATATGCCATAAAATTGATACTAAGGCAAGATTAGAAAGACAATGAATGATAGAGATGCACATAAGTAAATGGAACGTGTTTGGTAATGATAGCATTGCGGGCGAGCTAGCCTCCCCACCAGTGCATAACAATGTACTGATAACCCCACAGTCTGCTTGTAGGATGCAGGAGACGTCGGCGGGTGCGGAGCTACCATCGAACGTGTTAAGGCACGGAGCCAACTCCGGGGCCTTGGGACGTTGCAAGAAGCTGAAGCACCCTATACAGGACATAATATATCGGAACATCGCCATGAATTATTCCATATAAGCCACTTGGCACGCCCTTTTATATTTCAGAAAGAGAGAGAGAGAGCTGGAGCGACTTGTAAACTCGACCTAGCGCCGCTTGTAAACTTCTTGAATATCAATAAAGAGTTTGAATTCGCTTCAATTCGTGTTCATTTACTTTCCGCTGTAAATGGAGACACTCTGTGCGACTCTGTGGCCTAGCTCGAATCAACCATTTCTGGACTTGGCCTTGCACGGGCGCAACCTAGGCCCATACGGCATCACGCCTTAGCGAGGACGATCGCTCATACGGGAGCGGGGCATGACAATAATAGCGTCCAACCTACGCCGCAGAAACGGCGTAGAACGCGGTAGGTCTACTATCTAACAACAGTATATAATAACCTGTCATCTTCGAACGGAGGATATAATGGATACATATAAAATCAATCACAATCTAGCAGAAAGAATATAAGGCACGAATAAGATAGGGATGGAACTCAGAGTGCAATAGTATCAAACTCAACCAAAGAGAGATAATCACAAAGTAGTTATACAAGTCTGAAATAATATCACAAACATAAAGTAGCAAGCTGGAGATAGAGTCCAGTCCAAAACATAATCTAACTGAGCAGTAACTAGAGTCTCATCAGCAGGAGCTAATCCCTGCTGGACTAGGGTCTCCAATTCAATGTCCACTACGTCGTGAGGACCATAGTAGGTAGGAAAGTCCTCCTCACCGTCATCTGTAATATTTTGTCAACATATCCAGTTAGGATGGAACGAGCACAATTTACTAACAACAGTTCATAAGATATGACAAGTGCTAAGAGACTGTAAATAGAGTGTATATACAAGAGAATGGACTGTACATGTAAGTAGCATGGCAAGGTAAAAGTTGTAAACTGGAGATAGAACAATGGTAAGTAAAACTGATCATGGCATGTACAAGAATCAAGAATCATCTATCTAGGTGTGTGAGTACTAGCTACGACATGTAGCCAGCTAGGGTACTTGTACAATAGCTTCATAGCCTGGTTAATCATACGTGGGGTGTATGATCGACACTCACAATTACAATAGTTGCACAATAGGGAATTGACCACATATCTACACTAATACTCCCCACCCCCGTCTGGTAGATGGATCCAAAAAAGACGCGTTATGACCCGAGATTCTACTAGAAGGTCAAGTCTCCTCGAGAATCGGTGTCTGTAACTTACACAAGAACTACAAGGGGGCTTGCACAATGTACACCAAGGTAACCAAGCAATAACATCTCATGTCGGGATCAATAAATACCAATTCGTGCGACCAATGTGTCAAGAACAAGTATATCTACACTAAGTACATGAATCATAACAGTTATCGCAAATTGGAAAAGTTATTAGAGAATGTACTTGCATGAGATGTGATAGAAAATGTCAACCGAGTCCAATATGAAGAACAAATAGGCAACTCTAGAGGGGGGTGAATAGAGTTTATGACAATAATGTCTAATTAAAAATTAAACTCTTTCACAACAGAAAATAATCAGAGTAAATGCGGAAATAGTAAAGAGCAAGAAAGCATACGCAAACATAGTCAATTTTAACCTGGTTTCCCTCGTGGAGGACTAGTCCAGGCCTGAGAACTCTAGCTCAGGATTAAATCCACTATTTGTGAAATAGTAGTTACACCCCGTGCCTTTTCTTCAGAAGTGCACGTCAACTTCTTACAGAGATCGCAGTGGCGATGCTTGGAATTTTTCAAGCGACTTCTTGAACTCTTGCACAAACTTCTAACTGAAAAGTACTGAGCACTTTGAGGCTTAGGGAGCTTGTGGCTAGTAGATGAGAAGGGTATGGATTGTATAAGGCTTTAGAGAGAAGAGAAGAGAAGATTGGATGATTCAAAATGAAAGAATTCATGGCCTATTTATAGGATACCATACAGGCAGAATTCGGCCATAATTTTGGTTAGAATATTCAAAAATTTGGCCGTTGGACAACTTGCATCCAGCCAACACTAAAAATTAAGGTCCTAGAATTTAGGAGGCAGAGTTCGGCCCGAACTCTGTGTGGAGGCAGATTCGGCCCGAACTCTGTCTCTAGAGCACAGAATAGGTCAAATGGGCGAATGGTCTATTTGGATGTTTAGTGGGGCTTTTGGTTTGAGATATCGGTATAGCCTAAGTCTCAAAATGCTCAGCATAGCTCAGTTTACATAAATCTAGACTCAAATAAAGGATAAAATACAGACTCAAATTTATGACGCTTTGCAGGTGCGAACTGTCGTCTGGCTTGTACCGAATTCAGTCTTCATGTGTCGTATTAAAATATTACAAGTATCATGTTGTCAATTGTATCAATATATGGTTGACTGTGATTTTGTGTCAACAATCTCCCCCATATTGATAATTGACAAAATGATATTTGTATATTCAATATTCATACCTGGACATATTTAAAAAATAGCGTAGCTCCCCCGTAATAGGTGCAGCTAGCAATAGCTCTCCCGTAAACATTGCCTGTAGTCCTGATAATAATATTCTTTTCCGAAAGCACAGATACACAAAAAAATATGATAATATAATATGAATATATTAAAATATTTCTTCCCCTTTTGTCAGTTATCAAACAACCAGAATAATGAATGGCAAGCACACCAAAAATAATAATAATAAACTGCATAAAACTGAGAAACTGCAGAATAAAATGTCTCCAAGAGTTACATAATGAGTTCTAGTACAACCAAAGTGCAGAAACAAAAACAACTACATCAACTAAAAATACAGAAAAGCATAAACTACGATCCTCAGCAGCAGCAGCAAAGAGAAATCCATATCCATCATCGAGCTCATGAAGGCCCACCGTCGTCGGATGGATCAGTGAATGAACGACGAGGGTCCACGAAAGCTGCATCCGGATCCAGGTAGCGGATAACCCAAGGGTCATCGATACGGTATCCATCGCGAGCAAGGTCCCGCTCCATGGGAATAGGCATGGAAGGATGCCGGACATAGAGTACCGAATATCGTGCAGTGAGTTGCTAATGGCACTCATCTGCAAGGTAGTCCGGCAGTTAACCTGAGTCCAGCGATCATCCACTAAGGTGAATCGATCGCGAAGCATAGTCTGGAGTGACTCAAGAGTAGCAGGAGGAGGAGGAGGATCCTGTCCAAGAGGAGGGGTGTCGGGCTCATCGTCAGAGTGCTCAGATACAATAGGTGAGCCAACTGCTGCCTGAAGCTGCCGTGCCTTAGAGAGGAAGGAAGGGGCAGGTAGGAACTGGCACTCATCAAGAGGTACACAAAAAGCACGAAAGAGCATAGGAAGATAAAGAGCATAAACCAAGGACCTTGGTTTCTTTCTAGCATTAATCATCCAGTCCATCATGGTACGTGGAAGATTAAAAGGAACATGAAAATGGAGGTGATACAAAGCAGAGATTTCAAAGTATGTAACCTCATCGGTCGATCCTGCTTTGGGCAGAATCGTGTTAAAGACGATCCGATGAAGTTCATAAAAGTAAGGATTGAGAAACTTGGCGAGAAGCTTACGAGGACGTGTGTTAGGGGTACACAAGTCGTCCTTAAAGCTTTATAGGGATGACCCATCGAAAAATAAAAACTTTCGAACTTCAACAAGTTTTTCCCATGAGTTTGGCTTCGGGAGTTCAAGGTGTTCGGCCAAGTCGAAATCATCAAAAGAAATATCAATGCCCGCAACCCGTGAGAATATATGTGTATCATTGTGAGTAAGGTTACAGTAAAACATTTGTATGGCATTGAGATATATAACCGAATTGGTAGTGACAAGTTCATCAAGACAAAGATCATGAAAAAGTGAATCATATTGAGAAAATATAGTAAAATTTATAGGATGACCTGCATACACCGGACGTGACCGAAAATCACTAAACCATTCATTGGAAGCATCAAGTGATACAAATATCCGGTCATCATACGTGTTGGGGTCGAGTGGACGAGGTGGGTTGAACAACGAGTGAATGGGTTATTGATTGGGTTGTTCAACGGGTGGTTCAACACGAGGAGGAGCATTCGAAGAGGTCGCACCCTCGGTTCAAAGTCTCTTTTCCCTATTGAACAACTTGGAAGCCATAAAATAATAAAGAAAATTGAGGAATTGTAGATGGAGAGAAGTATGGAAATATACCTCAATTTGATGATGAAAGATGTAGGAGAATGGTGAGAGAATCCTTCTCCTTGAGTTTTGAGAAGAATTATGCTCTAGGAAGGAAGAACTAGGGTTAGGGTTTGGAGAAAATTAGTTTGGAGAAGTTAGGAAGGTGGCAATGGAGGAGAGAGAAGAGGGGAACCCAGTTTTTAGTGTAGGGGTTCGAATGGTCGGAGCAAATGTGGACCATTGGATCACAATCTGATTAGCGGCTGAGGCTGCTTTCGGTTCTGGAACAGCCAGACCGAATTCGGACCGAACTCTGGGTAAGGCAGAGTTCGGCCCGAATTCTGGTTTATGGTATCAGAACAGAAATCAGGCTAGAGAAAAAGTAAGAGAGACTAAATTAATAAGTAGATAAAAAATATAAAAAGTAGACCATGTAATATACAAAGATATATACACGGATGCAAGATATAAAAAGAGAAAACCAAGTAGCGAATAGCAAAAAAAATGCAACGCTGAATCAAAGTGAAGTTTAAAATTTTAAATTTTAACATGTGATAAATAAAAGTAGACCATGTAATAAACAAGGAAATATGCCCCAATTCAATATTTTGAAGCTGCCATGGGGTAGCTGCAGGGACCGGATCCCAGCTAGCGGTAGTCCTGAGGACTAGTGCACCGTGTCGCTTAGGCTTTTACGTCTTGTTGTCAGAAGGACCCTTTCGGCTTGTACCCATGGCAAGTTTATCATAAAGAATCAAGACATAATCGATATTTATGCAGGTTACTTTAATGAATAATAACTTCATCCAAAATTCCTAGTTCACGACAAAGAAAGTTAAAACGCTCTTCGGATAGAGGTTTGGTAAAGAAATCTGCTAGCTGATGATCGGTGTCAATAAATTCTAAGTTAATAGTACCATTTTGCTGATGATCACACAAAAAGTGGTGACGTATTTCAATGTGCTTCATGCGTGAGTGACATATGGGGTTCTTAGTAAGATTTATAGCACTAATGTTGTCACAAAATATAGGAATGTGCATAAACAATAAGTTATAGTCTTCAAGAGTTTGCTTTATCCACAGAATTTGTGCACAATAACGACCAGCTGTAATATATTCAGCTTCTGTTGTGGATAGTGCGACAGAATTCTGCTTCTTGCTAAACCAAGAGACTAGAGCCTTTCCTAATAAATGACACGTACCGCTCGTACTTTTACGGTCGACCTTGCATCCGGTGAAATCAGCATCAGAGTAACCAATGAGGTCAAATGATGTTGACTTGGGATACCATAGGCCCACTGTAACCGTGCCCTTAAGGTATCGAAAGATACGCTTAACAGCAGTCATGTGTGATTCCTTATGATTAGCTTGATATCTAGCATACAGGCAAATGCTAAACATAATATCAGGACGACTAGCAGTTAAATAAAGTAGACTGCCTATCATACCTCGATACTTACGTTGATCCACAGGTTTGCCGCTATCATCTGGTTCTAGTTTAGTTGTAGTAGCCATTGGAGTGCTGATTGGTTTGACGTTGTCAAGCTCGAATTTCTTCAGCATGTCCTTTGTATACTTTGATTGACAGATGAAAGTTCCATTTGATGTTTGTTTGACTTGCAGTCAAAGAAAGTAATTGAGCTCCTCCATCATGCTCATCTCAAACTCGATCTGCATACACTTGGCAAAATCTTGACAGAGGATTTCATCAGTAGAACCAAATATAATATCATCCACGTAAATTTGTACTAAGAGAATAGTGTCTTTGAAAGATTTTATAAAAAGTGTAGTGTCAACTTTCCCTTTTGAAAAACCTTTTTCAAGCAAGAAATTGCTTAGCCGTTCATACCAAGCTCTAGGGGCTTGTTTGAGGCCATATAACGCTTTTTTGAGCTTGAAAACATGGTCGAAAAACTTATGATTCTCAAAACCAGGGGATTATTTTATAAAAACTTCCTTCTTATTAAATCCATTCAAGAAAGCACTTTTAACATCCATTTGAAATAATTTGAAATTTTGAAAGTTAGCAAATACGCAAAGCATCCGTATGGATTCTAATCTCACAACAGGAGCATACGTCTCATCGTAGTCGATACCTTCCTCTTGGTTGTATCCTTGAGCTACTAGACGAGCTTTGTTGTAACTAAACCATTTTCATTTACTTTGTTTCGAAAAACCCATTTAGTACCAATAATCGAGTGATTTACTGTCCTAGGAACAAGTTCCCAAACTTGGCTCCTCTTGAATTGGTTGAGTTCTTCTTGCATGGCAGAAATCCAAAATTCATCATTAAAAGCTTCTACAATATTTTTCGGCTCAATTTGTGAAATGAAGGCAGTACTAGCAATGGAGTCTCTTATTGATGATCTAGTACTTACTCTACGTCAAACATCGCCTATAACCAAATTTTCTGGATGTGACGGCTTGAAAGAAAATTTCTTTGGCAAGCCCTCCAGAGAATTGGTTTCAGTGGTTATGTTCATTGGAGTAGAAGTTGATGGTTCAACATTATCATCAAGAGTAGCTGCTGCACTTCTATCCTCATTAAAAGTTATATTTGTAGACTTTTCCACAATTAATGAGCATTTGTTGAACACTCTATATCCCTTACTCTTGGCCGCATAGCCAAGAAATATACCATCGTCAGCTTTGGCATCAAATTTGCCTAAGTTGTCTTTGGTGTTAAGGATAAAACATCTACAACCAAAAATACGAAAATATGAAACGTTTGGAGTTCTTCCAAACCAAAGCTCATAGGGTGTTTTCTTCGTAATAGGACGAATTAGCACCCTATTTAAAATATGGCACGCTGTACTGACAGCTTCAGTCCAAAAATATTTCGGAAGAGAGAATTTATTTAACATGACTCTAGCCATATCGCCAAGAGTCCTATTCTTCCGGTCCACAACACTATTTTGTTGAGGAGTTCTTGGACAAGAAAACTCATGATTAAAACCATTTAAATCACAAAACTTTTCAAAATCAGTATTTTCGAATTCGCCTCCATGATCACTTCGGATTCGAGTAATCGTGTAGCCTTTTTCGTTTTGAACCTTTTTAGCAAAAATTTTGAAAACGGAAATGGTATCACTTTTGTTTGTAAGAAAGAAAACCCAAGTAAATCTCGAAAAGTCATCTACTATAACAAAAACGTAGAGTTTTCCACCAAGACTGGCTACTCTACTAGGACCAAATAAATCCATATGAAGTAATTGCAAGGGTCTAGTAGTACTTACAAAGTTTATAGAATGAAATGAGGACTTGGTTGCCTTATTCAACTCACATTCGGCACATACAGTGTCCTTTTTGAATGTGATATCGGGCAAGCCTCTAACTAGCTTCTTAGTCGATAGCCTGGATATAGTATCCATATTGGCATGACCAAGACGCTGGTACAATAATAATCTTTCATCCTTGTGAGCATAGAGACATCTTCCTGCACTGTTAGTGTCTCTAGATAGATAAAAATATAAATATTATCCTCTCTTATCCCTTCAAAAGCAATGTCTCCTGTTGACCTATCATAAATAAAGCATTTATTTTGTCCAAAGTTAATATCATATCCATGATCAGCAAGATGACTTATGCTGAGCAAGTTATGCTTTAACTCGGTCACTAGGCAGACATCCTTTATTACAGGAGAAGGAGGATGACCTATAGTACCATTACCAATAATATACCCTATAAGGTTGTTGCCGAAGGATACATACCCTTCCCTTTTCATCGATAGTGATGCGAAAAGATTTGCGTCTCCCGTCATATGTCACGAGCATCCACTATCGAGAATCCACTTACTCTTAGTTGAGGAGGGAAGGTCCACCTACATCAAGAGTAGATGTGACCTTTGGTATCCAAGTTCTTGAGGGTCCTGAAAAGTTAGTTTTTGGCAACCATGCATATATGTTTCTATCTACTAATCTCCTAACTCTACATTGTGGTGAAATGTGTCCATATAATCCACAATAATTACAAATAGCATTCCTATTTATGTTAGGAACATGTTGATGATGTCTATATGTAGAGTGATATGGAGTAGCATGGTGATGATGTCTATATGTAGAGTGATGTGGAGTATGATGATGATGTCTATATCCATAAGCAGTATGATGGTAATTTTGTTTTTGTGCAACATAGTGATGATTGTATCTACGTATAGTACGGTGATTCTGTGTCATATGAGAATTATTTCTATGTGCATGTGGTTTATGTGCTTTATGAAAGTGGGTGTACATATAAGCATGATTTCGTGCTACAGGTGGATGACGTGGTTGACTAGAATGAGTAGTGTCATGCTTTGTGAGTGTCTCATGTGATTGGGTTTGAGGTTGAGCAACCTGTTTTCCCAATCTAGTCTCTAATTTCTTAGAGACAGCTTGCAGTTCATTAATCTTAGTGTTCAAACCATAAATCTTAGTGATAGAGATCTTGTGTCTATTCTTTTCTTCAGCGATCTCAGTATTGAGTGCTGTGATCTCTTATGTTTGCTTTTCTATACGTGCTTCGGCATCATGTAGGCTTAATTTAAGCTTAGACACCTCATTTGTGACTTCCGTAGGTGCAGTGTCTCTACTATTATCAAGCAATAAAGAGAGTCTTTGAATCTCGACTTCATAACTTTTGATCTTTTCCTTGGCGTGTTTATATTTACCAATGACTTTCTTGTGTTCATTGAGTAAATCATTTAATGCATTGCCAAGTTCATCAAACGTGAAATCATCGAGAGTTTCGCTTGTTACCTTGTCGGATGTAGCCATTAGGCAAATATTGGCGGTGTCTTGAGGAGAGTCCTTTTCTTCCTCGGAGTCACTAGCTTCGCTTTCATGCCAAATGCTTGTGTTGGCATATTTCTTTGAGGAAGCTTTCTTGTATGGTTTCTCATATCGGTTGCTCTTCTTTATGAATGAATAGTCTTTTCGGACGTGTCCAGTCTTCTTGCAACCGTAGCATATTGGCTCTTCTTCATCATCTTCTTGTGGTTCCTTCTTTCTTCGATTGAAGCGAAGGAATTTCTTGAAGTTACGGACAAGGAGAGATTGATCTTCACCTTCCGAGTTGTCGTCATCCGTCTCTTCAGGATCAGCCCTTCGTCGGTGAGCTTTAAGGACAATCTCCTTTGCCTTAGGAGCAGGCTCTTCGAAGTCTTTGAGGTCAAGCTCATGAGCCATCAGCTTTCCCATCAAAGTCTCCATGGACATAGTCGTGAGATCATTTCCTTCTATGATGGCTGTCACCTTAGGGTTCCAAATCTTTGGTAGCCCCCTAAGTATCTTGCGAATCTTCTCATAATTTGTATATTATTTGTCGAGAGAAGACAAGGGGTTGATGATGTCGAGGAATCTTGTAATCATTTGTGTGATCGTCTCATTTGGCTTCATATTGAAAGCCTCATATTCTTGAGTGAGACAACTTATTTTTGACTCCTTCACTTGAGTGGTTCCTTCATACGTCACTTCTAGAAGTCTCTATACTTCGTGAGAGGTGGTGCATGTTGAGACCATATTGAACTCATTTCTGTCTATAGCACAGAATAAAGCATTAATAGCTCTTGCGTCTAGACTTGCCTGTTTCTTCTCCTCGTCAGAATATTTGTCATAGGTTTTCTCAACGAGATCACCATTGACAACTATCCTGGCGGGCTTTTTGTAACCATCGGTGACAATGGTCCACAGGTCGAAGTCTAGCGACTTGAGATAAAAACTCATCCTTGTTTTCCAATAGGTGTAGTTAGTTCCATCAAATAGGGGAGGCCTATGAGTGAACTGCCCTTCACCGTGATTGAAAATCATGGATTGTGTGGTTGCCATGGATCAGCTCTAGGATGTTAGTCCTTGTTAAGAGAACAATGCTCTGATACCAATTGAAGAACAAATAGGCAACTCTAGAGGGGAAGGTGAATAGAGTTTATGACAATAATGTCCAATTAAAAATTAAACTCTTTCACAACAGAAAACAATCAGAGTAAATACGAAAATAGTAAAGAGCATGAAAGCATACACAAACACAGCCGATTTTAACCTGGTTTCCCTCGTGTAGGACTAGTCCAGGCCTGAGAACTCTAGCTCAGGATTAAATCCACTATTTGTGAAATAGTAGTTACACCCCGTGCCTTTTCTTCAGAAGAGCACGTCAACTTCTTACAGAGATCGCAGTGGCGATACTTGGAATTTTTCAAGCGACTTCTTGAACTCTTGCACAAACTCCTAACTGAAAAGTACTGAGCACTTTGAGGCTTAGGGAGCTTGTGGCTAGTAGATGAGAAGGGTATGGCTTGTATAAGGCTTTAGAGAGAAGAGAAGAGAAGATTGGATGATTCAAAATGAAAGAATTCATGGCCTATTTATAGGATACCATACAGACAGAATTCGGCCAGAATTCTGGTTGAAATATTCAAAAATTTGGCCGTTGGACAACTTGTATCCAACCAACCCTAAAAATTAGGGTCCTAGAATTTAGGAGACAGAGTTCGGCTCGAACTCTATGTGGAGGCAGAGTTCGGCCCGAACTCTGTCTCCAGAGCACAGAATAGGTCAAATGGGCCAATGGTCTATTTGGATGTTTAGTAGGGCTTTTGGTTTGAGATATAGGTATAGCCTAAGTCTCAAAATGCTCAGCACAGCTCAGTTTACATAAATCTAGACTCAAATAAATTATAAAATATAGACTCAAATTTATGACGCTTTGCAGGTGTGAGCTGTCGTCTGGCTTGTACCGAATTCAGTCTTCATGTGTCGTATTGAAATATTACAAGTATCATGTTGTCAATTGTATCAATATATGGTTGACTGTGATTTTGTGTCAACACAATACAGTGCCTCGAGGACCTAAAGATGGAATGTTGTATAAATATAAAGTTTTGGAAGTAAAAGCAAGTCAAACTAAGTCAAACTAGGTCAAACTAGATTATACTAGGTCATACTGAGTAAATCTGAGTCAAACTAGGTCAATCTAGGTCAAAGATTGACCTATAGTTGACTTTAGTCAACTGGTCAACCCCCAATCCAATCTAGGTCAATAGTTGACTTATATTTGACTTTTGGTCAAGTGGTCAACTCTTGTCAAGTCCTAGTCCATTCTAGGTTGGATGTTGACTCTACGTTGACCTTTAGTCAAAATAGTCAACCTTGGTCAAACTAGACCAAGAAGCCTATTTCTAACCTTTGCCTACCAAGTTATCCTATTTCTAACCATAATCTACCAAGGTATCCCAATACCCTGGATATTATGTAATACCCTTTACCCTAGTAATATTACCTTAGCTAGTAGATAACCACTAACTAGGCTAATTAGATCCTAATTAATCCTTAGACTAATATTTAACTATCTTAATCTTCTGTCAAAACCTTACCCTTAGCTTAGGTAATACCCATTACCTTGCCAAGTTACCCCAATACCTTACCAATACCCTACTTATGATACCCTCTAATATACTAACTATCTAGTAACCTCTCTTAGATACTTCTAGTATCTAACATATCTAACTAGTATCCCTAAAACTCTAAAATACCAAACCATTATCTAGTATCTTTAACTCACTATCTAACACATTACCTACTAACCATATCTACCATTCTAACTTACTAACATACAACATCTAACTATATACATCTATCACTTCTAACTTAATACATATATGTATACCACTATCAAACTCACTAATCAAACAACAAGACACACACACACACACACACACACACACACACACACACACACACACACACACACACACACACACACACACACACACACACACACATGCACCAAAGGAAAGGAAATGAGGCTGCCTAGTGCAGCCCCTTGGCTGCACTTTCCTGCAGCATAGGCTGCTGCTGCAGACTGAAATTTGGGGGGGGGGGGCAGCATGCTGCCCAAACTGCAGCTGCTACTGCTGGGTTTTATTGCAGCAAATGCTGCTGTTCTGTTGCTGCCATGTGCATCCTTGAACTGCTGCTGCTGCTGTGATCAATTGGCAGCAACTTGCTGTTGTGGTGGCTGCCTAGTGCAGCCCCACAACTCCCCCCTCTAACACTCACATCACCCTCTAATAACCCCTCTCTATAATCACTCTAAAACACTCATCTACCACACATAAAAACCCGCACAAACTCGACCATAATCTCTCACAACACTCACTATCACATTCACACTCACTCTCACCACAACCACACAAACACAAACACCAATCCCAAACCAATAGGACGGCTATGGACCCCCCACTCTCTCACACACATCAAGGCACCACCACACACATATATACATATGAATATTGCTCAAAACAGTCCACTATTATCAATATATACAAGATATCATATAGATACATATAAATATGACATGTAGGCCAAAAACATATGCCCAAACATGTAGGAAACCAAATGAAAACTATATGGGACATCTCCACCATGTCTAAACTACCCTCTAACATAACCAAACTGAAATTAGGCTTCAACATGTCCATTTTGGCATTTCACAAACACATGGTGTGTCACCCTCGAAATTCTTCCATGGGTGACACAAAACTATTCCAAAAACCAAATGAGGACTCTAATGAGCCTCTAAAACATTCCTAAAGGTGTTCCTAACATGGGGGTGGGTTCCTATGGGTTCAAAACCATAAATACTATATGAAATGACAAGAATAAGAGAGACATACCTATTGGGAGTGGTTTCCCAATAAAAACTCCAAAGGACACGAATCTGACACGGACTCTTCTACCAAATGGACACCCCTCCTTGCTCTTGGCTCCACCTTTCTTGTAGCCCCTCCTTACAAGAATGAGAGAGTTGGGAGGAGAAAAGAGAGGATTTGAGAGATGAATCAATATTGCTCTCAAGATTGTGAAGAACTCTAAAATGGGAATGGAGGCTACTTGGTGCAATGAAAGAGATAAGAATACATCCCTCTTGTGGCCGGCCACCTAAAGCTAGGGTTAGCTATGGTAAAATGTCAATGATGCCCCTATTAGGTCCCCTTTTGGCTAATTAATTGAATGTAAGAAGTTGGGGTCAAAAAGATCCAAGCTCTAATCTCTAAATGACTAAACTTGTCATGTGGGATTAGCCTAATTATACTAGCCTATTGGGTCAAGTTTGTGGGCCATGTCTAACTAATCCTTGGGATTCAACTAGTATCTAAGCTAACCGGGCCACTAACATAAATCAAAACTAGTTTAGTCTCAAACCCGACTAACTAATCCCCCAAAACACAATATATGATAAATAAATATTCACAAATATCATAATATTAGAAAATGACAATTTTACCCTTATTTTGAAAATTGGTAGTGACAAGTCTACCCCTAAAATAATTTCGTTCTCGAAATTAAAGGCAAAACTATCACACCAAACAAAACAGAACAAGGAAAAACTACTACCTCAAGGTTAAAAAAGATAAGGAAATTGCTCCTGCATGTCATCCTCTCTCTCCCAGGTAGATTCACCCAGAGAGTGATGCCTCCATGCGTCTCGAACCGAAGGAATGACCTGGTTCCAGAGCACCTTCTCCCTTTGGTCTAAAATCTCAACTGGCTGCTTAGGGTAACTGAGAGTCGGTCCCACCTCGATCTCGGAGTGGTCAAAAATATGACTGGGATCAGCAACTTACCATCTCAGCTGTGACACGTGGAACATATTGTGCACTCTCTCTAGTGCAGGTGGCAACACCAATCGATATGCCACTGCATCGACCCTCTCTAGGATACAGAAAGGTCCGATGAATCGCGGACTAAGCTTCCTGCCTCCACCAAAGCGAATCGTGCCCCGCGTCGGAGAAATCTGCAGAAACACGAGATTACCAACCTAGAACAAAACAAAAATCTTAAAGCTGATCTAAAACAATCACAATCAGACTCAAATACTAGAAAAATCTAAACTATACCTCAAACTCTAAAGGTCTCCAGTGGCTATCGGCCCAATGCCGCTGTCTGTCCTGCACCACCCGAAGTATATCTCTGATAACTCTGACCTTCTTCGCTGCATCCATAATCATCTCAGGGCCAAGCAAAGCCCTCTTGCCAATATCATTCCAAGACAAAGGAGTACGATACCTCCGTCCGTTTAGAGCCTCAAATGGTGACATCTCTATACTGGCTTGGTAGCTGTTGTTGTAAGCAAACTCTACCAAGTGGAGATGGTCCTCCTAAGATCCTCGAAGTCCATAACACAGGTATGAAGTATATCCTCGAGAGTGTAAATAGTCCTCTTCGACTGCTTGTCTGTCTGGGGGTGGCATGCGGTACTGAACTTGAGCTGAGTGCCCAAGCTAAGATGCAAACTCCTCTAGAAGTGGGAAGTGAATCGACTATCCCAATCCGAGACTATGCTCACTGGAACCTCGTACAATCTGACTATTTGTCGTACGTACATCTCTGCCAGCTTTTCCGTAGAAAAAACCTACTTTGAAAGGCAAGAAGTGGGCTGATTTGGTCAATCTATCAACGATGACCCAAATCGCGTCTTTCTCTCCTGGAGAATACGGAAGTCCAGACACAATCCATAGTGATATGCTCCCACTTTCATTCCGGAATGGATAGTGGTTGTAGCAGACCACCTGGCCTCTATCTCTCGGCTTTCACCTGCTGGCATACCAAGCATCTAGAGACAAACTAAGCCACCTTGTGCTTCATGCCATACCACCAAACGTGATGTCTCAAGTCTCTGTACATCTTGTTGGCACCAGGATGTATAGAGTACTGAGAACGATGCACCTCCTGAAGAACATCCTCCCGAAGCTCTCCACTCGGCACGTATAGTCTGGCACCATGCCTTAACGACCCATCTTCCGCGATAGAAAAATCATCCAATAATCCTTCCCGAACCTGCTCCCTAATGACCCTCAGAGCCTTATCCCCAAACTGTGCTGCTCTGATCCTGTCCATCAACTCTGACTGCACCTGAAGACCCCACATCTGCTTCTCAATGCTAGGTGTTGGCCCATTGGTCATGGTCAAACCTGATTTTAATAATTGATCAAACTCTGTCTCGATATAATTACAAGTCAATTCAGATGTTTACCTACGACATTTTGGACAATGATCAAAGATGGATATCTACTCTGTTCAAGACTGAAGCTGTTTGCCACTCAGAATGTATTTTCTTCAAAGTAATGTAATTTTTTATTTTATTGAGTCTAGGAATACATTGTACACCAAGTCGTACTGACAAATAGGCTATCCTAAAATCGTTTTTCAAAACTGAGCTATCTTTTTAAAATGACCTATATTTTTGAAAAATGTCTATTTTACAAAAAGCTTCTGAAGGACTTTTCAAAAAGCTAAAACTATTTTTCTCAAAATCAACTGACCAAACCCTGACAGAACTCGGCCAGAGTTCGGCCAAGTTAAACGTTATGTGAACGTTTGATTTTGAACTTGGTCTTCCTACAGTTGCGGTTTGTTACAAAGAGTTCTGTCAGAGTTCTGACCGAATTCTGTCAGAGTTTCGTCTTTGGAAAACTATAAATAGAGAAAGATTTCGATCATTTCAAATCACCAATTCACTTTTAATCTCTTCTCTTCTAAAGCTTACATTTCTTCCAAAGAGTTCTCAAAAGCTTCCATTTTCAAATCCCAAGCCAGTTACAATCCTCTAGTCGATTTGCCAGTGCGGTACGGTCTAGAAGTTTCAGAGCGATTGTAATTAGAGGCTTGATTGAAGAAACAACTCTTCACAATTGAAGTTGGTCGAGTTCTTCGTATCAAAGCTCGCGTCTGTAGAAGTTGCAAGGACTTCGTATGAAAACTTGCGGGATTTTTCAATAGGATATTCAACTGGAAGCTAGAGTTCTTCTGACTGGACTTGTCCTCACAAGAGGAAAACCAGTATAAATCTCGGTGTTTACGTTTGCCTTTCGATAACTTTTTATTACTGTCATTTATTTTGTGATTATTATTATATCTGTGATCTAACTGCTAACGAGATTTTTAATTAGCAATATTTCGCTGCCTACTCTATTCACCCCCTCTAGAGTATTCTGCTTTACGATTTTGTTCCTACAATTGGTATCAGAGCGGGTTAAACAGGTAAAGTAAGGTAAAATTGTAGTTATATTCAATTGTTATATAGATCACAGTATTACACATGGCAACTGTAAAATTCATAAGTGAAGGCCAAGCCACAAATAGACCTCCACTGTTTGACGACACAAATTACACTTATTGTAAAACACGTATGAGTTTCTTTCTGAAATCTCTTGATTTTGACTTATAGTCTGTAGTTATTGATGGCTATAAAAAGCTCCCTCGTATTAATGTTGATGGAATTTTAGTTGAAAAACCCATGACAAATATACAGAGGAGGGGAAAAAAGGCCAGTCTTAACGCACGTGCTATTAACGCTCTATTTTGTGCTTTAGACAGAACTAAATTCAACAGGGTGTCTACTTGCACAACATCAAACGAAGTATAAAAACTTCTCGAAGTAACCCACGAAGGAACAACACAAGTCAAGGAGTCAAAGATCAGCAGACTTACTCAGGAGTACGAGGCGTTCAAAATGAAGCCAAGTGAATCAGTCACTCAGATGTTTACAAGATTCTTGGATATTGTAAATCCTTTGTCTTCACTAGGCATAGATTACAGTAACCATGAGAAGATTCACAAACTTTTACGAGCTCTTACAAAGAACTGGATTCCAAAGGCTACAACAATTATTGAAGGGAACGACCTCTCAACAATGTCTCTGGAAACACTCATGGATAAGCTACTCACTCACAAGTTAGAACTTCAAGACTTTGAAGATGCTACACCAAAAGAGAAGTCAGAGAAGTCGATCGCTCTCAAGGCTCAACATAGAAGAACTGTCGAAGATGACTCTGATGACAGCGACTACGACTCTGAAGATCAAGCTCTTCTGGTAAGAAAATTCAAGAAGTTCATAAGATATAACAGGAGAACAAAAGAAAGCAACAACAACAACAACGAGGAAGATCCTATTTGCTACGGATGCGAAAAGAAAGGACATATGAAGAAAGATTGTCCAACAACATCATTATCAAAGAAAAGCAGCAAATATGACAAAGCCTACCTGAAGAAATCTACATCAAGGAAGTATGCCAACACAAGCATATGGCATGAAAGTAAAGCCAGCGACTAAGAAGACGAACAATCAGATGACACTGCAAATGTATGCTTGATGGCTTGCGATCAGGTAATTACTAATCCTCTATTTGATCCTTATGATGATTTCACCTTCGAGCAACTAGGAGAGGCTTTCAGTGACCTGCTAAATGATTACAGAAAACTGCATAGTAAATATGAAACCTCTAAGAAGGTACTCAAAGAGTACAAAGGTGAACTAGGAAGACTTACCGACCAACTAGATCATGTTAGAAATAATGACTCTTCAAATGAGTCTGGTGAGCTTTCATCTATTAAGTTGTTGTTATACGAGACTGTTAAGCTATCCGAAGAAAAAGACCAAACTATTATCCAGTTAAAGGAAGACCTATCTAAGGAGAGAAAGAGTCTCCAGTATGCACAAGTCAGAATGGAATCACTTACATCTGACTATACTAGATTATATGACACTTCCAAAAAGTTAAAAATTAGTTTGGAAAAACGGTCTGAAGTTGCTGTTTCCTATTCTAGCACGTGTCAATTACCGAATCATCGAAACACGCCCAACACTGTCAGACCAAACCATACCAAAACTATGCCCAAGAAGACTAATAGGCATGCATTCTTCTATACTAGAAAACCAAAATGTACCAATCATGCACCTCACACTACTTTCAACACTCAACATGCTAAATGTCATTATTGTGGCCTCATTGGTCATATATCTTCTGTATGTAGAATCAGAAAGTTAGTAGATTTAAATATTTATGCATGGATACCAAAAACTAACCAGTCAGGACCCTACAAGAAATGGGTACCAAGAGTTTCATCTGCAAATTATTTTGTAGGTGGGACGCCCTTCACATGCTAGAAGCAAATGGATCATCGATAGCGGTTGCTCACGACACATGACTGGTGATGCTTCATTATTCGCAACACTGTCGAAGAGGAATAAAGAAGGATACGTCTCCTTCGGTAATAATTTAAGAGGGTACATAATCGGTATCGATGACATTGGTAAGGCTCCCTATCCAGTGATTAAAGATGTTTGTCTAGTTACCGAGTTAAAACATAATCTACTCGGCATAAGCCATTTAGCTGATCACGGTTATGATATTAACTTCGTCAAAGATAAATGTACTATAGTTGATAGTTCAACTGGCAGTACTATATTTGAAGGTATTAGGAAAGACAACATATATGTTTTCTATTTGTTGGAAGATGCTAATAAAGCAGGTAGATGTTTGATGGCCAAAAGCATTGAGAGTCAACTATGGCATATGAGACTCGGTCATGCAAACATGGATACAATTTTAAGACTATCTACAAAGAAGTTGGTACACGGCTTACCGGACATTTCTTTCAAGAAGGATACGGTATATAGTGAATGTGAAAAGAACAAAGCTACCAAATCCGCATTTAAATCCAAGAACGCTGTAAGTACCACTAGACCTTTACAACTGTTTCATATAGACTTATTTGGACCAAGTAGAATTGCTAGTCTATGTGGTAAGTTATATGCATTTGTCATTGTAGATAATTTTTCTAGATATTCATGGGTTTATTTTCTTATACGCAAGAACGATGTATTATCAGAATTTGTCACCTTTTCCAAGAAAGTACAGAATGAAAAAGGGTTCATGATTACTCGCATTCGTAGTGATCATGGTGGCGAATTTGAGAATACAGAATTCAAGCAATTTTGTGACACACACGATTATCTGCATGAATTCTCTTGCCCTAGGACTCTGCAACAAAATGGAGTTGTGGAACGTAAGAACAGAACTCTATCTGAAATGGCTAGAGTAATGTTAAACCAGTTTAGTCTACCTAGATACTTATGGGTTGAAGCTGTCAATACCGCGTGCTACATTCTCAATAGGGTTCTAATTCGACCTATATCGAAGAAGACTCCCTATGAACTATGGTTTGGTAGAACACCAAATGTTTCATATTTCAAGATTTTTGGTTGTAAATGTTTTATTCTTAATACTAAAGATAATTTGAGTAAGTTTGATGAAAAGGCCGATGAAGGTATACTTTTAGGTTATGCAGCAAAGAGCAAAGGATACAGAGTCTTCAACAAAAGAACCATGATCATCGAAGAATCAATCAATGTCAAGTTTGATGAGCTAGATCAACACTCAGACGATGATGGCAATGAAGACATAATCACACCAAGTACAGCTCATGCAAAACCTTCACACAAAGATGCAGAACCATCACATCAAGCATCAGATGAACCTCCAAACAAAGAAGCCGGAACTAGCAATCCTGAGACTACACCAAAAGAGATGAGATTCTTGGCTAATCATTTAAAAGACTTGGTAATTGGTGATTACCAAGTGTGTAAGTACTCGTTCCTCTAATAAAGATATAGCTTCTTGTGTTGCTTTTGTTTCGTAGTTTGAACCCAAAAATATTGATGAAACATGTAGTGATAATTTTTGGTTAGATGCTATGCAAGAGGAATTAAACCAATTCGAACGTAATCAGGTTGGGAACTTGTTCCCAAGCCCATTGATCATCCGGTCATTGGCACCCGATGGATATTCCGAAACAAACTGAACGAGAATAGTTTAGTGACTCGTAATAAGGCTCGACTCCTAGCTCAAGGATACAATCAAGAAGAAGGTATCGACTACAATGAGACTTATGCCCCAGTTGCGAGATTAGAATCCATTCGCATGTTATGTGCATTTGCATGTTTTCATAATTTTAAGTTATTTCAAATGGATGTCAAAAGCGCATTTTTAAATGGTTTTTTAAAAGAAAAAGTTTATGTATCTCAACCTCCCGATTTTACTGATTTTAAATTTCTTGAATATATTTTCAAGTTGAAGAAAGTCTTATACGGTTTGAAACAAGCCCCTCGTGCTTGGTACGATCATCTAAGCTCTTTTTTACTTGATAACGGTTTTTTAAAGAAAAATGTTGACACTACATTGTTTATAAAATCTTTAAATAACAACATTCTTTTGATTCAAGTCTATGTAGATGATATTATTTTTGGATCTACTGATGAATCTCTTTGTCAAGAATTTTCAAAGTGTATACAGAATGAGTTTGAGATGAGCATGATGGGAGAGCTGAAATTCTTTCTCGGACTACAAATCAAACAAACCAGCAAAGAAACGTTCAAAAATCAAGCAAAGTACACAATGGATCTGTTAAAGAAGTTCAACATGGAAGCAGTCAAGCCACTTAGCACTCCAATGGCGACTTCAACCAAGCTTGATATTGATGAACAAGGCAAACCCGCCGACATACGTAAGTATCGAGGTATGATCGGTAGCTTACTGTATTTAACTGCTAGTCGACCAGACATTATATTTAGTATTTGCTCATGTAAACGTTTTCAAGCTAATCCTAAGGAATCACATTTGTGCGCAGTTAAGCGTATCTTCCGATACCTTAAAGGCACTTTTTTGTCGGCTTATAGCATCCCAAAACCACGTCGTTTGACCTAACCGATTATTCTGATGCTGATTTTGCCGGATGCAAAGTAGATAGAAAAAGCACTAGCGGTACATGTCATTTCCTAGGAAAAGCCCTAGTCTCTTGGTTTAGCAAAAAGCAAAATTTTGTTGCATTATTAACAACCGAGGCTGAGTATATCGCCGTAGGACGTTGTTGTGCACAAATTTTATGGATGAAGCAAACTTTAGAAGACTATGGATTGTATTTTACACACATACCCATTTTCTGTGACAACACTAGTTCTATTAATTTGACTAAGAATCAAGTATGTCACTCTCGTACTAAACATATCGAGATTAGGCATCACTTTCTTAGAGATCATCAACAAAATGGAGATATAGACCTTGTATACATAGACACACAGAATCAATTAGCTGACATACTCACAAAACCTCTAGCGGAAGATCGTTTCAATTATTTACGTCGAGAATTAAGAATTTTAGATATCAATAATATTAATTAATTTTTTTTATTAATTAATTTATTCCATACTCAATAACTGTTTTCGAGACAAGCCTAAAAAGAGTCTGTCTGTCACCACGACTACGATCGAAGCGAAGCGGTACTTAAGAGTTTCCCGGTGAACCTCCGTTAGCTGGGACAGTATTCCTACAGCTAATCTGAGACAGATGCTGAGTAAGAATATTAATTTATAAAATAATATTAATTATATTATTTTGAGATTTAAAATTACTAAACTCTGAATTAAACATTTGAAACGAATTAATAAAAAAGTTGTGGCCCAATCATTATTTTTTTATAAACATATATAGCCAGGCAACCCTTGGCGAATTCGGCCCGAGTTCAGTCCGAATTCGGCCAGAGTCGGCTGAGTATATATATGTACCAGTCAGAACCCGAGGCCCCCTCTTCTTCATTCTTCCAAACATCATCAAAACAGCAACAGCCGTGCCCCGAAAACCCTAGCTCTTCTCTACCTTCTTTCTTCCAATCCGCATGGAGATCTTCGTCCAAAATTCGGATTCGTGCGGAGAATCTCGTTCTCTACAGCATACCTGATTCTCGGAAGGTATAATTCATTCTCTCCTCCACTTTTCAATTATTAGGGTTTCTAGTTTTTGGGATAGAATGCCTAAGGGATTCAATCCTTTCAAGAGGAAGAAGACAAACGCCAGTGAAGAGACATCGTCTTCGGATCCGCATACGAATTCCCTCTTTTCTTCGGTCTAATCGGCTGACGGTGCATCGGACGAGTTTTATTTCAAAACTTCCGACCAAGCCCTACTTTGGTATGCTGATTTCATTATGCATACTATTTGTACCGGATCTTCGATCAGATGGACTGTCTTTCCAGAATACCATCCTTACTTTGAGGCATTAGGGTTACAACACTTTGCTACTTTACAGTTCCCTATAGCTACTAATGCCATTAGCCTATTTTACTGTAATTTTGTGTTAGACACTTTTATCGCGAGAACACGTGTCGGAGGGATAGATATCGAGTTTACTGATGAAACGTTAGCAAAAATATTTGGTATTCCAAACGAAGGTGCCCCGCTTGATGACATCACTGATTTCGATTTCTTCGATGGTACGACTCTTGTTAGTTTCAAGAATGAGCTATATGCACCCGCACGTACTCGTCCTGGAAAGTTCAAGGCCAATAACTTGAACTTGTTTAACTACGAATTACATTGCATCATCTATTCCACTCTACTTCCAAAATCTACTTCAAAAGATGATGTCACTGCACTTGAGCTTTCAGCTTTATATCACATTCTTAAGGGGATTCCTTTTTCTGCCCCTAAGACTATCATTCAGATGATGGGTAGATGTCGCGGAAGAGATCGCAACGTCTCTTATACGATGATCATCCCACGCATATTTCAGAGATTTGATATTGACTTATCCACTTGTGCTTTTGACCCTGAGCCCAAGTTCCTCAAACTCTCTCGTCGCAGTATTGCCACTGTTCCTCCACCTACTGCACATGCTCCTCCTGCACCTACTCCCACAGCACCTGGTCCTCTTCAGTCTTACCCTATGACATTTGAGGGTATTCATCAGCACCTATCAGATCTACAGTCTTTTTATGTTGACACTTCCAGGAAACATGAGTTCCATGACGTGACTCGGTTCCAGGCTATTGCCAACTCCTTCGTCGATCTGAGATTTACGTAAACGGGCCACTCTGCTAGCTCTCTACCTCGAGACCCTTCTGTTGCTGGCTACCGCATTGATGATGAGGCGGTCCACTCTCTGTTCTAGCCAGGGAATGCTTACGATTGGTATCGTACTTCTGGTGCCACTCATCATACTTCTGGAGCCGGCACATCTGGAGCTGGTCCATCTGGACATGCTGGTACTGCAGCCGATGATGATGATGATATGGATGGTGATTTTTAAGATGTTACTGTTTGAGACTGTTTATTTTTGTCTTATGTTTGCTTGGAAATGCTCCGACATTCCAAGATATTATCAGTACTCTTTGAGTTATGATTTGTGACTCTTCAAGACATGTTTTTATGCCTCAATTTGGCATATGTTTTACTTATTCAGCTTAGCATTTTATTTGTTTCAGCTTTATAGCATTATCTTTCTTTATGCTTCATATAAACTGCCTGTGACAAATACCATGCCTGTATTGTTTATACCATATTTATTATCTTTTCTAAATGATTATACCATGCCTATGATGAATGTTTTTATATATATTTCTTGTGTTTCTTCACTGTTTGTTACTTATGCATTTATTGCGGGGGAGCTTTCTCTTTTGCAATTATTTTGCTAAGTGACAACGGGGAAGAAATATGATCTAACATCTTCATGAATACAGGTTATGAACAATTTTTTTTTTCTCTCGTATTACACTTTTGAATTGATTCAAACCAAGATGTTATATCGGAAAGGTTTGTCAATTATCAAAATGGGGGAGATTGTTGGTCCATTGGTCATGGTCAAACCTGATTTTAATAATTGATCAAACTCTGTCTCGATATAAATGTAAGTCAATTCAGATGTTTGCCTATGAAGTTTTGGACAATGATCAAAGATGGATATCTACTCTGTTCAAGACTGAAGTTGTTTGCCACTCAGAATGTATTTCCTTCAAAGCAATATAATTTTTTATTTTATTGAGTCTAGGAATACATTGTACACCAAGTCGTACTGGCAAATAGGCTATCCTAAAATCGTTTTTCAAAACTGACCTATCTTTTTTAAAATGACATATTTTTGAAAAATATCTATTTTACAAAAAGCTTCTGAAGGACTTTTTAAAAAGCTAAAACTATTTTTCTCAAAATCGACTGACCAAACCCTGACAAAACTCCGCCAGAGTTCGGCCAGAGTTCGGCCAAGTTGGACGTTATGTGAACGTTTGATTTTGAACTTGGTCTCTCTTCAGTTGCGATTTGTTACAAAGAGTTCTGTTAGAGTTCAGCCCGAATTCTGTCAGAGTTCTGTCTTTGAAAAAACTATAAATAGAGAAGGATTTCGATCATTTCAAATCATCAATTCACTTTCAATCTCTTCTCTTCTAAAGCTTACATTTTTTTTCTAAATAGTTTTCAAAAGCTTCCATTTTCAAATCCCAAGCCAGTTACAATCCTCTAGTCGATTTGCTTGTACGGTACGGTCTAGAAGTTTCAGAGTGATTGTAATCAGAGGCTTGATTGAAGAAACAACTCTTTACAGTTGAAGTTGGTCGAGTTCTTCGTATCAAAGCTCGCGTCTGTAGAAGTTGCAAGGACTTCGTATGAAAACTTGAAGGATTTTCCAATAGTGGATTCAACTGGAAGCTAGAGTTCTTTTGACTGGACTAGTCCTCACAAGAGGAAAACCAGTATAAATCTCGGTGTTTGTGTTTGCCTTCTGATCACTTTTTATTACTGTCATTTATTTTGTTATTATTATTATATTTGTGATCTAACTGCTAACAAGATTTTTAATTAGCAATATTCCGCTGCCTATTCTATTCACCCCCCCTCTAGAGTATTCAGTTTTACGATTTCATTCCTACACCAGGGACTATAACTTCAATGCCCAGGCTCTTCAACTCTGCCAGAAGGTGACGATCCATCGTCAAACACATGGCTACCGGATACCTGCTCAAAGCATCCACAACCATGTTGGCCTTCCCTGGATGGTACTACAAGCATATATCAGAATCCTTCATCAGCTCTAACCATCATCTCTGCCTCATATTCAGCTCCTTCTATGTAAATACGTACTTCAAGCTCTTATGATCAGTAAAAATCTCCACACGCTCTCCGTACATATAGTGTCTCTACAGCTTCAAGGCAAAAATGACTACTGCCAACTCCAAATCATGAGTCGGATAGTTCTTCTCATACAGAAGTAACTGCCTGGATGCATAGGCAATCACCTTTCCATGATGCTGAAGAACGCATCCTAAACCCTTTTTCGAAGCATCACTATAGATCGTGAATCCTCCGGACCTAGATGTCAACATCAGAATAGGAGCCGATGTCAACCTCTTTTTCAGCTCCTCGAAGGCGGCCTGACACTCATCGGACCAAGCAAACTCCTCGTCCTTTCTGGTAAGTCGGGTCATCAGCTCAGCAATCCTGGAAAAGTCCTGTACGAACTTTCGATAATAACCTGCCAGACCCAGAAATTTCCAAATCTCTGCAACTGAGCTCATAGAAGACCAGGACTCCACTACAGAAATCTTCTTCGGATCCACAAAAATCCAATCACCAGATACAACATGGCCTAGAAACTCTACTCTGTCCAAGCAGAACTCACACTTCGACAGCTTCCCATACAGCTGCTCCCTTCTGAGAGTATCCAACACAATCCTCAGGTGTTCCTTATGCTCCTCTGGTGTCTTCGAATAAATGAGAATGTCATCAATGAAGACCACCATGAACTTGTCAAGGTACTGATGGAATACCTTGTTCATCAAGTTCATGAATATCGTCGGGGCATTAGTCAACCCAAACGACATGACAGTAAACTCATACTGGCCATAACGAGTCCGAAAAGCAGTCTTCAGAATATCTTCCTCACCTTCAGCTGATGATAATTAGACCTCAAGTCTATCTTCGAGAATACCTTCGCGCTGCTCAACTGATCAAACAAATCATCGATCCTGGCAATGGGTACTTGTTCTTGATAGTGAGGTTGTTCAACGCCCTGTAATCAATGCACATATGTACTATTTCGTCCTTCTTCGATACGAACAATACTGGAGCACCCTAGGGCGAAGAACTACACCTGATGAATCCTTTGTCCAGTAACTCATCCACCTGCTTCTTCAGCTCCGCCAACTCACTATTGTTCACCCTATAGACATGCTGTAAGATGGACTTTGCACCTGGCACCAAGTCTATAGAGAACTCAATATCCCTGTCCGGCGGTATCCCCGGCAACTCCTTTGGGAATACATCCACAAACTCTGCAATCAAAGGATGAGACAAATTCTTATTTTCAATCATAGCTCCATGGATAGCACCATCACTCTGCATTACTGCTCCCCTAGCAAACTCAAATACTGGCTCTCCTGGAGGACTGAAGACAACCCTACCTCCTCTACAATCTATATTAGCAAAGTGCATACTCAACCAATCCATCCTGAGTACAACATCGTAGCTCGGTAGTAGCATTACGAGCAAATACACACTCAATTTTCGGCCTCCCAATGAAATATTCTGCCCCTTGCAAATATCACCGACCAGGATAATACCTCTCCCGGTCATGATCTTGCAAGTCCTACCCAAAGACACAGCAGGAATAAAATGCTTGAGAGCAAAAGATACAGATATAAAACTGTGAGATACACTACTATCAAATAAAGCTGAAGCTAGAAAGGAATCAAGAAAAACAGAACCTGCTATAACATCTCTGACGGGCTCAGCCTCCTCAACTGCCAGAGAAAACGCCCTGTCCTGAACACCCCTCTACTGGTGGTGCTGAGAAAATCGCTGTTGCGAGGTCGAAAGTGGTGGACCCCTCGGCTGTGCTGTAGGTGGCCTGGTTGGTGCCTCCTGAGCTGCACCCACTCCAAAAGCTTCTCTACGAGGGTTCGTAGGACAATCCCTCAACTGATGGCCTATGCAACCATAATAGAGATACACCCCCAGGCTCTTCCAACAAACCTTCCAGATATGGCCGGGCTTCTTGCAGAAGTTGCACTGAGGAGCCTGCTGCACCGGCCTCTACCGGCGGTGCTGCACCTGCTGAACTGGTACCAGGCTTGAATCTTTGGCTGGTGATGCTAAAAAAAATGATGCTGAAGCTGAAGACGTTTGGAAGCCCCCGCGCTGCTAGTAGCCCCCAAGAACAGATCGCGATCCCTCTTGGGCTTCAAGCCCCACTCTCGTTCCACCTTGCGGGCCTCCGCAAGGTTCTCGGTATAAGTCGCATAGAAAGAGGGAATAAGGATCTTGATATCCCAGATCAACCCCTTTCGGAAGTGGCTCGCCTTGATCTCCGGGTCGCGAACCATATACTTCGTATATCGGCTCAGCTGGCCGAACTCTATAGCGTATTCTTCCACAGACATGCTCTCCTGCTGTGATGGAACTGGGGATTCCCATGACCCTTACTTTGGTGTGCGTATTGATCGGTAGAAAGTTAAACAGATTTAATACGTGTTCTAACCCTTCATAGGCGGAAACTAGGGTTCACGAATTATACCTGCGGTGGAAAGAAGACAAGTAATTCTTGGCAAACTCGAACGGACGACCCCAAGATCTTCTGCACGTATCCTTTCTCGAGTTGGACGTCGTGTGGGCGACGATCTCCTAACCTTTTCTTCTCCTTGGCAGTCCTTTCTTTCTCTCCTTACGTGAATCATGAATTTAGAGAAAGCTTCAAATTTTTTATCAGTAATCTAGCGGCCAGAGAATAGAGGATATATATAGGCTACGACAGGGATCATGAAGAGAAATTAGGGTTAGGCCTCCTAACGAATCTGGATATCCCGTGTTCAGTCCGAACACATAATCCAGGCCCATTAACAATAGCTCGGTCCACTAATGAGCTATTGTTGCACTACCTCCATAATCCCAAATTATGTTTGTGGGCTCCTTTTATTATATGCTCGTTTGGCTTCCCATGTTAAGATATCGTATGTTCGTCGATCAAATTAAGTTACTAACAACTATATTGATTCGACATCTTTTATCTTTAAGTAGTACCGCTCAACTTTATTTGTCATGTCGGATATAATCCACCTGCAGGGTTTACATGACAATCCTTATGAGCTCCTTAAGGGAACATCATCAACCCGATGTATCAGGACATGGATTCCATTTATAATCAATAGCCCATCATACATACAATATTATTATCCAATTCATAGAGGTTGTTGTTCCATAACGAATCTCACTCTTTTATGAGTCAAAGTAATGAACACTGCATATACATGTCTGTTATTATATCCAAATTAAGAGCACAAGCATCCATAATAATAGAGGTGTTTGTTCTCTTATGTAGTCAGTACAAAGATAACAACCTCAAGTGGTCCTATTCAATACGCACAAAGTGTACTAGTGTAAACCTATAGTCTTAGTTCTTCTTGTTAGCTAGATTGAGACAAAGGATTATTTGTTATAGCTAGGATGATTATTGGATTGTAGAATATACCCCCTGTAGAAGCATGGAAACTATAGGGTTCATGCAGATCACAACTAGCCGTATGAGTACTTTGGGCCAAACTGGTCCGTATAAAGAGAGCCGCATGACAGATTCAGCACCCCATGCTGCAACCAGACTGATTCGAGCCGCAGAAGGAAGATATACGGCCAAGTTGATCAGTCCTTCTGATAAAGCTGACAAACTCTGTCAAAACTGACAAAAATGACGGCTCTGACACTCTGACAAAAAGATAAGACATGATCAGACAAAATATCATGTCACTAAAAATGGGGTTCATGTGCTTAAACATAGTCATACGGCCAGAAGGATTGCTACCCGAGCCGCATGAACCTTATGCGGCTCAACCTACGCGGCCCTGATGTCTCTAAGCTTCATGCGGCCAAGGGTGACTGTAACCTAAGCCACATGAGCTTTATGCGGCCCAAAAATAGAATCTATGCTGCTTAAAAGTCCTTAAGCTAAGGGAGACTGCGACCTAAGCCGCATGAGTCTTATGTGGTCCAGCATGGCCAAAAACTGAAAGACTCATGCGGCTCAAAATGACTCCAGCAGATTAATCCTATCCTGCGATAGGACACGTGGCAGGTTGACCAAGTCTCAACCACCGAGATTTGCTGCAACAAAATCCGAACAAATCGCCAGCTGGCGGCCAAAGAGCGGGTCTTTACGTGCTGTTGTAGCCACGTAGCCACGGGCCATCTATGCGGATCAAAACACATATCACTATAAATAGCAGGGTGCCACACCCCTGCAAGAGGCTGGCAACCTACGAAGGGCAATTTCTTCAAGAGCTAAAGACCGCGTCGGATAGCCCAAGGAGTAAGACAGAGTTGGTACACTTTCTCGAGCCTCCACCGTCACCCTCCAGAATCAAAACTAAACAATTGTACTTAGATTGTTTCCTAGGATTTCTTTCTAGGCTTTTCTTTGTATAAACGAGTTTGCAATCAATTTTAGTGTTTATGTAATATCTATCTTTGATATTTTAATGGCAAACACGATGGCGACTCTGCTGGGGACATCCTTCTCCTATGATGAGAAGCTGGTGACGCAATCCGACGCGTCCAAGCTCGGCTCTACGCAACAAATGCTTGTGGTTTATTTTGACCAACAAGTCTTCAAAGAAATGCTCTCTGAAGGGAGCGCCAGCTCGTCACAGAAGCGATCCAACCCAAAGAGAACTCGCAAGACGTCGGAGCACAAAACTGTTGTCCCCGACCAAGTTCTCGAAGAAGCTCCTTCTGCGGCCCAAGACGGTGATCGAAGCTCTCCCGTGGCGTTGCTTCCGACCGCAGAGGACTCCACTGTCCCCAAATCCAGCAAAGGAAAATACTACGATGCTGAGTTTTTAGGGGCACAAGAGAAATCCATACGGACGAAGAAGAGGCCGCATAAGAGAAATGGGCAGTCTGTCCATACGACAGCCAACTCTGGCCGCAGGCAGACGATCCATGCGGTTGCCAACTCTGACCGCAGGAAGATGGCCCATACGGCATCCAACTCTAGCCGCAGAAAGATGGCCCATACGGCAGCCAACTCTGGCCGCAGGCAGACAACCCATACGGCTTCCAACTCTGACCGCAGGAAGATGGCCCATGCGACAGCCAACTCTAGCTGCAGGAAGGCGGCTCATGCGACAGCCAACTCTGGCCGCAGAAAGATGGCCCATGTGGCAGCCAACTCTGGCCGCAGAAAGATGGCCCATACGACAGCTAATCCTGGCCTCAGACAGGATGTCTCATACGACCCTGTCAGAAGCTCTATGTTCGACCGTCTCTCATGCGGGCCCGACTCCATACGGCCTATAGAATATTCCAATCAGGACTCTTCTTACTAAGCGCCTTCAGGTGCTAAATTGAAGAAGTCTAGGACAGTGCGGGCCCAACAAGCCCAGTCAACTATCCAAGCTACTGACCGTCAACAGGCACCGTTAACTGTTATACGGGCTCCTGATGGAAAGTTGTACAGAACCACCCACATCCAGTCCCACAGGGCTAACGGAAAGGGTGGGTCTTTAAAGTCTCCCTCCAAGGATCTAGAGCAAGTACTTTTACTAGCCTTGGATCAGGAAGCAAACATGATACCTACGCACCTGTGTGCTCGGGATACCCGAGTCCACAAGTTTGATACAAAGGTAGATCATCCTTCTATCGACTTGCGTAAGGTGATTACTCACAAACGTAAAATGGCAACCTTGGCATGCGATGAGTCCCTCTCGGAACGTTATTGCACCCAAGTCATCATCAACTGCTGCTGCGACAAGTCGGCAGCACCTGAAGATCGGTAGTCCATTTTTCAACGACTGCAGCAGCCAGTACCTGTCAGACAACAACTCGAGAAATATGTGCAAATTCTGGGAGACGATGAGTTTTCTTTCGCCTCCTATAATTCAACTCGGAAGGTTCCTTCCGGCAAGGAGGAAAAGAAGACAGGCTCTTCCAGCCCGACAATCTCAGCCAGCACTACAAGAAAACTCTTATCTGGAGGGTTGCCGTCGACAGCCACAGGGGTGTCTATTTAGGCACTCGATCCAAAAGAAGTTTCCAGCACCTAGGGGTGCACCTTCGACCTCTTTGGGAGTAGATGAAGCTGGGGGTAGTAGTCCCCTCAATATATGCGACAACCCGGTGTACCAAGAGCATACACAGGGGGTAGAGATTCCCCGAAATTATGCAATAGACTTGGACTTCCCTGAGGGCGATCGCCCTCGCCAAGACGATGCAGCTTCCTGCACAGGGGGTAGCACCCCTTCCAAGTCTGAGGAAGATGATATTCTAATATTCCCCGACGATTTCTCTGTACGAGAATACGATACGGAGAGCACCTCTTCTACGGTCCCTTCCATGTCTACCCACGTACGGATAGTCTTTATGGCTGGCGACGATCCTAAAGGACCGATTGATCGACAACGTCGAGAAGTACTTGAAGCCATGCTATTATCCTTGGTCAAGTTTGTAGACGAAATCAAAGCCGCCTTGCCAAGTCAACCAGCAAGGACGCCCGGACAAACAAGCTTGGGACCCGCAGTCAACGCGGACTCCAACACGACCGCCCCTACTTTGGGTGATGATCCTTTAGGAGCATCCGTTCCTTTAGCTGCGGATGAAGCCAAGGAGGTAAAGAGGGAAGTCCAGGAGCTTCGAGCAATGTTCAATGCCCGAGACTCCTCCCGAGACCTCAGAATACGGCATCCATATCCCGTTGCGTAGAGAGATGTTCCTTTTCCCCCATGCTATAAATCGTTCCATATAGATTCGTATCACGGGAAGACCTCTGCTAGTCAGTACATGACTTATTTTGAGGTCACAACCGACCACTTGCCGCATAGCGACACCATCCTTACACGATTATTCATCGGAGCATTAGAGGGGATCGCGTTCGACTGGTACCGCAACCTTTCCGACAACTGCATCCATTCTTTTGACGGTTTCAAGCACATGTTCCTGGAGAGGTTCTACAAAGTAGGGCTTGATGTGATAATATCGTCTCTCATGGACGTCGTTCAGGGAGAGAGGGAGCTAACAAGAAATTATATCGAGCGGTTCTGCCAAACAGCAATGAGATTGCCCCAAGGTAATCTCGAGAGCTCCTTGATTGAAATCTACCAGAAGAAATTGCTCCCCGCAATTAGCCTCTGGATGGACGACGATCAATTCAGGAATTGGACGACCTTCATCATAAGTGCTACCAATGCGGAGGCAAAGTTGAAAAAGGCTCGCCAGTTGGGGTTACACATCCCAGATGGAGAGGATAAGGGCAAACGTCCTGGTTCCATCTCCAGCAGCAACAACAGTTACGACACCTCCAACTGGGACAATAAAGGCAAACAGGCCATGGTCACTGATACGACCAAGAAGCCTGAACAAAAATAGGCGGAAGGTCAATGGCCCAAGGTAAATTACTCATTTGAAGATAGTCATGTCAAACCTATCTTCGATATGCTCTTACAAGGGGTTATGATCCAGCTCCCTCCACCAAGGCGCGAGCCCCGAGCGAAAGAAATGTATGAACCAAAATATTGTTACTTCCACCGCTATGTCCATCATTCCACTCATGACTACTTCCAATTAAAATGGTACATCCAGAGTCTTATCGACTCCAAATCTCTGTCGATAGATTTCGAAGAGGTTACTGTGGCTGCGAACATGGTATCAGTTCAATTCGGTGACTTCCCCCAACAAATACTCCAGAGCCTGTCCCTCGGGCAACGATGGAGGTTACTAATCTTCCACCCGTCCAGAACTAGACATCTGGTTTGGTACCTCTCACCCCATCGCAAGGAAAGATCATGTGGGTGCACCCGGACTTAGTGCCCGAAGTTACCCATGCGGTGTCATCTTCTACCAACGAGAAGAAGGACAGGAAGTCTAGATCTTGCCATACAATTTTAGCTGAAGCTGAGGAAACGGCAGCCATTGTTACCCGGTCTGGGGCACAAGTATAGCCTACACTGGGCAGTTCAGTCGAAGATCCTCAGCCGGCAATGTTGCCTGCCTCTGATGTTCTAAGGCCGTCTCAGCCTCTACCGACAGATAAGACCAAGCCAAAGGAAACCCGCTTCGACAGGCTACTCCGTAACGATGCACCTCAGGGGCTGGAGAAACCTTAAAACTTTGACATATTAGCACAATTGGCTAATATGCCAGCAAAGTTGTGGTTATACGAGCTCCTAAGGCTCTCCAAAGATCTTCGTGTCACATTGAGCGAAGCACTCCAAAATGCTGACGCCTACTTAGCCCAGGTCAAGCCTCCAGGGGAAGATCTGTCAGCAGATCTACAGGGCAGCAATGGCGTAGATGCAATGCCCAATATCGTATTTACCCCACAGGTTATGTTGATCAAGTCCAACTTGCATGATCGCCCCTTGTACTACTCCGGATACATAGGCGACATCAAGGTGGATCGGATGCATATTGACCCTGGCTCGTCGATAAGCATCATTTCGAAAAGCTTGCTCCAACTTCTGGGCATCCCTATGCACTGGCTAGCGGCGACCAATACTGCCATTAGCAGTTTCAACTCGGGAATGAGCTATCCCCTAGGGAAGATCCGATTGAAATGCCAGATTGGTGACCTAAAGACGAAGGTTACCTGCTACATCATAGATGCAGACACATCCTATAACATCCTCCTGGGATGTTCGTGGATACATGACTATATGATCGTACCATCCATCCTTCACCAGTGCTTCAAGTATGTCAGTAAGCACGACTTCGTGAAGACTGAATTTGCCGGCATTGATCCCTTCAAAGGGGTTGAATCTTATAACTCTTCGGAGGCTTGTCTATATGACGAATCCAAGAAACACATAACTGACGAACTGGAGGCCATCACAGGGCCAGAGGAACCCTTGAGAATTCATCTACAATACTTATAATATTTTTTAGAAAATATTTATAATACGCGAAAACTAGATTTTTATGAGTTGAATTATTCTTAGAAAATTACTTAAAATATTAAAAATCGTTCTACGCTAAATTTCTCTAGTTTGTAAAAATGTTTCTAGATAAAAACTACACTCCATAAAAGAAAGCACATCTAAGTAAATATTCAAAAATATTAATAAATAAAAACTATATCTTTCTCAAGTATATCTTTAGATAGATCCTTGAAAATCTAGAAAAATTTATTAGGACAAATCCTAATTTTGTCAAACTTAATTTAGGTCCAAAACAAAAATATATATATATATATATATATATATATATATATATATATATATATATATATATATATATATTTAATACATAAGATATAAAATTTCCAAAATATCTAACCTCCATACTACTAATAGCAATACACATAATGATAGTAATAAAATCCGTAAAAAAAATTTATACATATATATATATTCAAAGTTTTATACCAATAATAATAATAATAATAATAATAATAATAATAATAATAATAATACAAAGAAAAAAAGAGAAGAAGAAGAAACAATAATAGACAAAATAAATAAACAAAAAAAAATCAAGAGCAACGGTCTGCTGCTGTTCCCTAAAATGGAAAAAGGGAGAGAAGTGCTAGAGCGGAAGAGCAGAGGGAGAAGACGGGAGGCGGAGGGAGGATCGGGTCCGGCGGCGTGGGTAGGCGTGGAGGAAGGGGAGCTGGGAGTGAGGAGACCAGTCGGCGGAAGTGAGCGGAGCGGGGGAGGAAGCGAACGGCTGACGGCCCGCGCGGGGGCTCGCCGGCGGGAGCACGGCGGAGCGGGCGAGAGGGAACGGCGGAGACCGGGAGGTGGTCGGACGCGGAGGTTAGGCGAAGGGGAAAACTCGGCAAGGAGGGTGGCCGATCGAGGGTTACGGCGGCCCGGAAGGCGTTGTGGAGCGGTTCGCCGGAGCCAGTCGTCGGGCACGGTCTAGACGATGGGCTGCGCAACAGATCTGGGTGGAGGCGGAGGGATCGACGCGGGGCGTCGCCGATGACGGCACGAAGGGGATGCGGTACTTCGCGGAGGCAGAGGCGCTGGGTCGGCGCTCGTGGATCCGGCCGGCGGTTATGGGTAAGGTTTTCTTTTTCTGTTCTTGGTGGCGGTGGTTTGGTTGGCGGGATGTCGATGATGGTGGTGGATGATGGCTGATGGCCGGTCGAATTTTGGGTTGGTGTCGGTCTGCTCTGGCGTTGGGAGTCTACAGCGATGTGGTAAGTCAGGCGGAGTTGTGGTGGATCCCGGCGGCGACGAGGTAGAAGTAGGTGTGTATGTTAATTCTTTTTCTTTTATTTTCTGTGGTGCTAGTGTTAAGGTGGCCGGAGTTGGCTGAAACCGGTGGCGAAGTCTGTTGATGATGGGTGATGGTGGTTCTGGTTGAGTTCTGGGCTGTGGTGGAGGGTTTTTGACGGGAAAGGAGAGATGGATTTGGGGTCGAGGGGGCCGCAGGGTTGTAGAGGGTGATGGTCGGCGGATTTGACGACATCGGAGAGGCGACTCCCTGCTGTTTGGCGGTGGTGGTGAAGGTCGGGGACCGAGGTCGGGTACGACGGACGTTGACGGAAGGCAGAAGCAGCGTAGACTAGGCTGGACTAGGCTAGGATTAGGGATTTAATGATGTCGGGGTATATCCGACACGAGGAAGAAGATAATGTAGATGTAATATGGAATAAGATGGGAAGGGGACACGGACATGATGCACTTATTTGGTTGTGGAGAATTTATGGATGAATAATGTGGAGGAGTACCTGCCTATTTATAGGATGTGGAATTTCCACTTCTAGAAATATTTAAAACCCAAGTAGATAAATCATCTATTTAATTAAAATCAATCAAATCAAATCCAATCCAAATCCAATTAAATCTAATTTAATTCCCGTAGTTTAAAATCAAATCAATAAATCAAATTTCAATTATTTAACTATTTAAATAAATACATAAATTCAAATCAAGATTTATATGGCCACAATAACTTCCAAATATATTTTTCAAAATACCAATAATAAAAATTTCAAAAATAATAAATATTTTTAAATATCTTTTGAACAATAAAATATTAATATTAATAAATCTCAAAAATTATACTTTTATTTAAAATAGACCAATAAATAATTACGAAATATATGTATGCAAAAATATTCTTTACATAATTAGGCTTTTCTAGTATACAAAAATATTATTTATTATTTATTATTAATAACTTTTAGAAACAAAAGGCTTTTTATAGCAAGAATATTTATATAATATTTTGAAAGTGTATAATAAAATAGAGAAAAATATTTTTCTAAAATATGTACGCTCGCACATATTCGCACTCGACGAGCAACTACGAAAAATAAAATTTCGTACGCGATGTACAATACGACTATGCGACATACGATACAAAATTTTAAATCGGTACTAAATTTAATAAATAAAAAAAATATAGTAGAAATTTAGGAGTTTTACATCCTACCCAACTTAAAAGAATTTTGTCCTCGAAATTAAGAATTAGTAGGGGGTGAGAGGATACAAGGGGGTATCGATGGGGAACAATCGATAGCAAAATCATGTCGTAAGAATCGCGATCTAGATTATAGAAAAATAATACGGTATGGTCATGGGTAATGAATGAGGGTCACGATTAAGAGAACGAAATAGATTCACTTAAATTAAGCGATTAGAGGGTCTTGATAGGGTCGAGTAGTTTAAGATGAAGATATAGCAACATTGAGTAAAAATGGTCATAGCCGATAGGAAGGCTAGAAAAAGTTCTAGTATAACGCCTTTGTCCTCCTAAAATAGGTGAAGGCGAAAGCAATATAGAGTTCGAAGGAGGCGTTATCGAATACGAATACGTGATTCAAAGACGAACGAAAAATTTCAAAGGAGTTGCCAAGGCAGTCGCGGATGGGACTCTAGAGGACAAGTTTAACTATGTCCCCATCCACGTAGAATAATAGGCAAAAGCGAACCAAAGTGCACTTGGTTGATCAGACCATTATGCACCGGTTCTGATTAGACAACATGTTAGTGGGAGCTCTTCCAATAACATATGTCTTGAACAAACTCGATAAAAGATAAGCTTGCAAAAACTAGGCTACATTAGCATCATTAGTCTAGATAGTAAAAATATATGCACGATGGTAGATGAATAAAATAAATATGAATAGTCTAAGAGCCATAAGAATCTAAGTCTTGTTTATTCCTATACAATCATTCTACGATTTTATTGATTAAGGCTTGGTTGACCAAATGAGTGTGTCGGATCGTGGGGTGTTCTACCCAACTTAAAAGAATTGAGCTAAGGGAGTTTGGGACATCTAACTAGTAGGGTCAATCTCTAGCAAACATGAAGAAAAGATATGAATAGGGATGGAAGAAATCAAGCAAGATGCAATTGATGAGTCAAACGGTAGATAAAATCTAGGAAAGAGTCAAGTATGTGGATGAAACCCTAGACTTCTAATCCTATACACAGGCTTGCTTGGTACGGTAAAGTAACCAAAATAATTTATCTTGACCTGCATGGGCCACCACAAAAATATGTAACGCCCCAGTCCCAAAATACGTAGGACTAGGTACGTAGACATGCCAGCTGTACTCATACGAAGTATACTCCAATATATGGAAATCTCGTACGAATACATAAGCTGTAAAATGCAGTACAACCACAACTAATCTCATCCACACAAAATAAATGAATAGAAGATGTCATATAATGAGAATAAATTGTCTTGATACAATACGTTGGGCGGAGACAAATCCACTACCAATAAGATAAGAAAAAAATACATGAGAAAGAAATAAGTTTGGCGAGCGAAGCGAAGATGATCCATGTGCAATCATCCTCGAGAAATAGCAATGAACACGGCTAGAGCTAAAGCACCTGCGAAAGACAATAGCACACACTTGGAGAGATAACCAGGTCCTCAGAGGGACGTAACAAGACACATAATATCATGCCATATAAACTGAATAAATATTGCTCAAATAAATAAGTCAATTGAATTATAGCATGGTCCAATACGCACCTACTGAACGAGCATACCATCCCCCCAACCAAACAAGGACAGGAGATGGTAAATTAATTCACGGTGACGTATCTTTCCATGCTATGAATCCAATATAGTATCCGGACCCCAACAAGGTTCAATACCTTCTCATCGAAGTAGTAAGTCACACCTACAACCAAACAAGGACAAGATGTGACGAACTAATCCGTGATAAATTATTGTTCCAAGCCACGGTCAGATACAAGTACCCAAACCAAAAGTACTCGTACCTAACGGATAAAGGTAGCCTACCGTTCTAAGTGATATGTAGTTAAGAACAATCCTTCCTACGCATGGGCCCTAGCTGAATAGGATCGGCGTAGTCCCCCCTTGGGGCACTAGAGGCCAATCAATAAGAGCATGACGTTTCGCAGAATCGTCAGTAGCCGTCAGTAATCTTGGGTCAACAATCCCGTATCTCCAGCGGAGAATCCGGGTCACAAGGAAAAGTGCATCGAAGCCCATACGCTAAGGAATTGTCCTCCCCGTCCAATGCCTACTATGTTGTATCCCCAACACAAACCACTATAACCGCTAAGTCAAACTAGCATGCAATCTCTATTAGCGGTTATTCCTATCGCACGGCTTGTACGTACTGGTGGCCAGCCAATCACGCACTTCCGTGTCCTACATGCGACACACAACTTCGTGTTACAACGTGTCAAGGCCAATGAATGCAACACACAATGTGGTCCCTTAATTCTAGGTTTAATGTGAGAAAAATAATACACAGCAGGAAATATAAATGAACAGTAAGTTCTAACGGGTTATGCCATGTATCACAGTTTATTTTACATAAAGAAAATAAATAATGCATGAAATATGAGCTAAAATAAATAAACAGTAAATGGCAAGGTGTCTTGCCTGGTAGGACGCCTGGTGTGTTGCGATGATCAATGTGGCACGAACTGCGACTTCGGTGCGACAACTATGCAAAGTGACCTCTGATGGTGGCACGGATGGTTCCATCGGGTCCGGAACGGTCAATTTGGTTAGGGTGGACATAAGGTAGTTTAGAATAGGCGAGGGAATAAGAATAGTGGGATTAGTCACGGACAGAAGGAAAATCGAAGAAATTTGCGTACACAATACTTATAATATTTTTTTAGAAAATATTTATAATACGCAAAAACTAGATTTTTATGAGTTGAATTATTCTTAGAAAATTACTTAAAATATTAAAAATTGTTCTACGCTAAATTTCTCTAGTTTGTAAAAATGTTTCTAGATAAAAACTACACTCCATAAAAGAAAACACATCTAAGTAAATATTCAAAAATATTAATAAATAAAAACTATATCTATCTCAAGTATATCTTTAGATAGATCCTTGAAAATCTAGAAAAATTTATTAGGACAAATCCTAATTTTGTCAAACTTAATTTAGGTCCAAAACCAAAATATATATATATATATATATATATATATATATATATATATATATATATATATATATATATTTTTAATACATAAGATATAAAATTTCCAAAATATTTAACCTCCATACTACTAATAGCAATACACATAATGATAGTAATAAAATCCGTAAAAAAAATTTATACATATATATTTTCAAAGTTTTATACCAGTAATCATACAAAAACAATAATAATAATAATAATAATAATAATAATAATAATAATAATAATAATAATAATACAAAGAAAAAAAAAGAGAAGAAGAAGAAACAGTAATAGACAAAATAAATAAACAACACAAAAAAACAAAAAAAAAAAAAAAAAATCAAGAGTAGCGGTCTGCTGCTGTTCCCTAAAATGGGAAAGGGAGAGAAGTGCGAGAGCGGGAGAGCAGAGGGAGAAGACGGGAGGCGGAGGGAGGATCGGGTCCGGCGGCGTGGGTAGGCGCGGAAGGGGAGCTGGGAGTGAGAAGATCAGTCGACGAAAGTGACCGGAGCGGGGGAGGAAGCGGACGGCTGACGGCCCGCGCGGGGGCTCGCCGGCGGGCGCACGGCAGAGCGGGCGAGAGGGAACGGCGGAGATCGGGAGGTGGTCGGACGCGGAGGTTAGGCGGAGGGGAAAACTCGGCAAGGAGGGTGGCCGATCGAGGGTTGCGGCGGCCCGAGAGGCGCTGCGTAGCGGTTCGCCGGAGCCAGTCGTCGGGTACGGTCTAGACGATGGGCTGTGCAGCAGATCTTGGTGGAGGCGGAGGGATCGACGCGGGGCGTCGCCGGTGACGGCATGGAGGGGATGTGGTACTTCGCGGAGGTGGAGGCGCTGGGTCGGCGCTCGCGGATTCGGCCGGCGGTTATGGGTAAGATTTTCTTTTTCTGTTCTTGGTGGCGGTGGTTTGGTTGGCGAGATGTCGATGGTGGTGGTGGATGATGGCTGATGGCCGGGCAGATTTTGGGTTGGTGTCGGTCTGCTCTGGCGTTGGGAGTCTACAGCAATGTGGTGAGTCAAGCGGAGTTGTGGTGGATCCCGGCGGCGACGAGGTAGGCGTAGGTGTGTATGTTAATTCTTTTTCTTTTATTTTCTGTGGTGCTGGTGTTAAGGTGGCCGGAGTTGGCTGAAACCGGTGGCGAAGTCTGTTGATGATGGGTGATGGTGGTTCTGGTTAAGTTCTGGGCTGTGGCGGAGGGTTTTCGACGGGAAGGAAGAGATGGATTTGGGGTCGAGTGGGCTGCAGGGTTGTAGAGGGTGATGGTCGGCGGATTTGACGACATCGGAGAGGCGACTCCCTGCTGTTTGGCGGTGGTGGTGAAGGTCGGGGACCGAGGTCGGGTACGGCGGGCATTGACGGGAGGCAGAAGCAGCGTAGGCTAGGCTAGACTAGGATTAGGGATTTGATGATGTCGGGGTGTGTCCGACACGAGGAAGAAGATAATGTAGATGTAATATGGAATAAGATGGGGAGGGGACACGGACACGATGCACTTATTTGGTTGTGGAGAATTTGTGGATGAATAATGTGGAGGAGTACCTGTCTATTTATAGGATGTAGGAATTCCCACTTAGATATGGACTAGAAATATTTAAAACCCAAGTAGATAAATCATCTATTTAATTAAAATCAATCAAATCAAATCCAATCCAAATCCAATTAAATCTAATTTAATTCCCTTAGTTTAAAATCAAATCAATAAATCAAATTTCAATTATTTAACTAGTTAAATAAATACATAAATTTAAACCAAGATTTAAATGGCCACAATAACTTCCAAATATATTTTTCAAAATACCAATAATAAAAATTTCAAAAATAATAAATATTTTTATATATCTTTTGAACAATAAAATATTAATATTAATAAATCTCGAAAATTATACTTTTATTTAAAATAGACCAATAAATAATTACGAAATATATGTATGCAAAAATATTCTTTACATAATTAGGCTTTTCTAGTATACAAAAATATTATTTATTATTAATAACTTTTAGAAACAAAAGGCTTTTTATAGCAAGAATATTTATATAATATTTTGAAAGTGTATAATAAAATAGAGAAATTTTTTTTCTAAAATATGTACGCTCGTACATATTCGCACTCGACGAGCAACTACGAAAAATAAAATTTCGTGCGCGATGTACAATACGACTATGCGACGTACAATACAAAATTTTAAATCGGTACTAAATTTAATAAATAAAAAAATATAGTAGAAATTTAGGGGTTTTACAGTAATTCCTGTGGACAAAATTCCTTATTTCATCAATAAGAGGCTGTCGTTGAACTAAAAAAAGAAAACTGCCTAGAGTGTCGAGTTATGTACATCAGGTACCTCTGAACTTACACTCTGTTCCCTCCGAGGGGACTCACATTGCTTCTCTCCGAGTGACAAGTCATGTATATTGATACCTCCGAACTTCCGCTTTTATGTTTCAATTGTCATATATCACGTCCATATTACCTCTGATATAGACAATCTCCTAACTTAACACCAGTATCCAACCCGGGATAAAAGGCATGGTGTTAAGACCATAAAATCTATCATGTCCATATTACCTCTGTTGAGTTTTGTCTCGAATCTATTACTCGCACCACCAGTGTGCAAAAGGGTAATAGGTACACCAAAATCATTCTTGATTATCGTGTGTCACGTCCATATTACCTCTGGTCCCGATAGTCCCTTGACTTAACACCTGTACCTAGCCCGGGATAAAAGACATGGTGTTAAGACCATAAAACCTATCACATCCATATTACCTCTATTGGGTTTTGTCTCAAAATCTATTACTCGCACCACCAGTACGCAGAAGAGTAATAGGTCCACCAAAAGTCCCCCTGCGAGATATCCCGTACAACCACCCCTACGTGGTTGTACATTTGATCCTAGAACATCCACGTCCACCTAAACTTTGAGTTGTTCTATACATCCCTACAGAGTTCACTTCTACCATGTCCATACTACCTCTGAGTAGGAAAGCTCTGCTATTTATCCGAACCTATCACATCCATATTACTCCTATTAGGTTTCGTTCCTAATCTATTACTCGTACTATTGATGCACAAAAGGGTAATAGGTCCACCAATTATTATTCAAATCTATTGCTTGCATCTCCAGATGCACAAAAGGGTAATAGGTCCACCAATTATTATTCAAATCCATTGCTTGCATCTCCAGATGTATAAAAGGGCAATAGGTCCACAAAAAAGTTCTCCAGTGGGATGTCCTTCATCAAACACAAATATTGTATTAGGTCCTCTAGTACGAGCACCTCAGATACTACAAATAAGAGTGGAGTGAATGTATTCTGCTTATTCAAAATCAGTTACATTCACAAGACTACATCTCAAAAAAAGGAGAGGAAAATTCACTACTCATCAGCAACACATAGCTTGGTGAGAATGTCTTTCAGCTGCGCAGTTGAGCGCTCAATTCTCAGTCTAGCTCGGCATTCAGCTTCCTGGGATAACTTTTCAGTATCCTCAAGATGTGTATGAGCCTGCCAATTTTCCTCTAATTTCTTCAGTGCACCCTCTAGAGCAGCAGAGGCTCGTATGACTTTATCAGTCTCCTTGCAAATCTTCTCTTTCTCCTGATGAGTGGCTTGGAGCTCAGTCCCCAGAGATGTCAGCCTGGCCTGGAGCTGCTCGTTAGTTTCGGCCATAGCATAAACGATGGTCTCCTCACGAGTCAAGCAAATCTCTCCCTCTCGGCTCAGCTTGTCATATTTAAGAGACAACTTATGGAGGTCCTTCTCCAAGGTGGGCTTGGTCGCCTCCTGTACAACCTTCACCTTTTCTACGATTTTTATACGGAAAGCATGCTCCTGCTCCACTGCAGCAGACATATCGACTTGCCGCAGTTTTTACAACTGGATTAGGCACTGATCAGCCTCTGCCAGCTTCTGCTCCAGAAGGACGGTCGTCGCTTCTCCACCCGAAAGCGTCTTCAGTAGGTCAATCTGGCCTTGGGCGTAGTGACGGGCCACGGTAAATGAAGTCCCTCTCCTCGAAGTAGCTTCAACCCCTCGTTTTAGATGACGGTAGAAGCTCTCAACTATATCCCTTGACGATTCGTCCAGATTCTCCAAAGACGATGGTGTCGAAGGAATATCAGCCAAGGAACCTGAAGGCGTGTGAGAAGAAGGCATAGCGGAGCTTGAGGACCCTGTCAGAAGAGAAACAAACTCCGAGTGATGGGACTTCCGCATAGCTGTAATCTCCTCTTCCGTATCAGTAGAATCGGAGTCAAAGACTTCAACGGCATTCGCCTTTCCTGCCCTGTTCCTCTTTTTGGGCTCCTCGTATTTTTTTGCCAACTTAGTACCGGTTATGAAACTGGTACTCACATCGAAGTCGCGTGGAGGCCCATTCACAGAGACGTGGTAGAGGGCCGCCATGTACGAGATGCGCACCAAGCCCCCGGTATCAGGTAGAGAAAAGATAGTTTGGGTACAAACGGCACTATAGTAATGCCAGGCTCGAACACCATCTAGGACGCGCCCTCATAACCCAAGCAGGGACTTAGGTTGCCCAAAAATAACTGACAGTACCCAAATTGTCTAAAATATCGGCTGGGCAAGTAAGGTTCCAAAAAGACAATATTATGGCTGCGATACAGCAGATGTGCAGGACGGATATTCTGAAACCAGCGGATCATCTTTTCAGATAGAATCTGGGGCGAGACACTGCCATCAAGATAAAGATGCTTCATTTCTTCATCAGTGAAAGGCGGGACCGACATAAGAAAGGAGTAGATGTCCACCCGCACGAGCGCAACACGACAGTCGAACATGGTCAAACAGGTCTAAGGCATATCATGATACTGATAGATGAATGCATCGTTAACCGTCGCGGTCTCCTCAGGACCAGGTCGCATCAGAGAGGGCCAGTGCATTAGAAGCCACCCCATCAGGTAGTGGTAGGGTAGCTCCATTCGGTTGAAATCCTTTGTAATGTCACGAGCTATGGTTCTGGCCGTAAAGATATGAAGGCCCCGATGGATGCTGCACACCATAGCTGGGAGTAGAGCTAGCCAGCCTCCAAAGACTAACTTGACAACAGAGAGGATCAAGTTGTGGTTGATTCTATCAATAGGACCAGAACCCCCCGAGACCACACATATTCTTAGCCATATCATCAGAAATCCAGCCAAGATGGCCTTATTGGACAAGGGTTGGGTATCATGATAGAAGTTGCTGAATGTGTCGAATTGGCTCCCGAATCTGTCACCAGAAGCTTTAGTCCTCTTGGCGCTTTATACCTGAGCATCCACCTCTGCTTGAATCTGAGGGCTCCGAGGGACAACCCGGCCCAAGGCGCCAAGGTCGAATAAGTAACTGACCCAAGCCTTGGTGTGAGGAAGGGTTCCCTCAGAACTTTCATCTTTCTTCTTCGACATTTGTTGACAAGTGCTATGATGACATAACACTTTCCGGTAAACGGAAAGGAATCCAGGAAATCGCCGCTCTAATTCCTCAAACTCCTCATTCGTGGGCGTATACTCTTCATAAACTTTGTCTCCCCAGGGTAACTTGGAGACGTCATGCATCTCGTGAAGGACGAGCCCCATCTCCCCAGTAGGTGTAAAAAAGGTCCCCGTACGATTATTGTACATCTCGAGGAGCGCTATGAACAACCATGTGTTCATAGGAAGACCATAGCAAGTGCTCTTTATGCCATAGTAGAGGCCGAGCTGCTGTAAAGTATCCCCATATGTTGACAGAATCCAGAAATGTCAAGTTGACCCACGGAGGGGAACGACACATCCAATTCTGCAGCGACAGTCTGCCCGTGGGATATGATCCTTTACGGGCAATCCGGTTCAGGTAGGTGTCGGCCTCAGATAACCGGTTATTGGGCCTCAGGTTATTTATAAAACTACTGGGGGCTAGTCCGACGACAGAACAACTGACTGACTCCCTGGTCGCAACCACTGACCGCACTCGTCTATTATAATGGATATTGCCTACGAAGATTGCTTATCGATCTTGAGTTATGGGGTCTGCCATTCGTCTCTCAATAGGCACCATGTTGAAACTTGACAAAGAGAAATGGCGTTCCATCTGAGGAAGGTGAATCGCTATCCCGTTGGAAAGGAAATCCTAGCTCTCAGATAGCTCCAGTGTGCGGGGGTTCGAGACAACTATAGCATCTCTGAACAAGAACATGGGCTTCAGATGAGTATCCCCTAGCTTTCAAAATTCATCATACTGAGTAAGTAAAAAAATGATTGGTTCCTGATCTCCCTTAACCTGGCCTCAGGTTGATTTCGGGTGATCTGAGTCAACACGCGTTTGACTATCTGGTCAAGTCTCACACCTAATGCAGATTGGGCATATCCTATCAAGAGCTCCTTCGATGGAGCTGTGGGCAAGTTCACTGCAAAGGACAAAGAAGAAGTGAAGTTAGAAGAAGTTCATTCTTCAGATATGCGGCCTAGCCAAACAGAACCTATGCGGCCTAGTTATGAGGGATGCGTGGGCGGCTTAAAGAACATGAGACGCATGTGGCTCAGTCATACAGTACTCATGCGGCTTAGTCATGAGACACTTAGACGGCTCAGTCATGAAGAGCTCATGCGGCTCAGTCATGAGGCACTTATACGGCTCAGTCATAAAGTGCTCATGCGGCTCAGTCATAAGGTACTTATACGGTTTATGCGGCTCAGTCATGAAGTGCTCATGCGGCTCAATCATGAGGCACCTATGCGGTTCATGCGGCTCAGTCATAAAGTGCTCATGTGACTCAGTCAGAAGGTACTTATGCGGCTCAGTCATGCAGTGTTCATACGGATCACTCTTGGGGTGCTTATGCGGTTCAGGTTCAAATATGTAACGCTTATGCGGCTCAGCCCATGCGGCCCTATCATACAGAATACATGCGGTCCAAATGAGATATGGCATGCATCGACCAGGCTTAAAGCACAGAGGTGATATATGACAGGCCCGCGCATAAAATATGTGATATGGCCATCAAAATTTTAGTCGTCGTCTTCCCACCGTCCTTATCCTTGATAGGGGATTGCACGTCGGAATGAATGGAAGGAGAGTCCGCCGCTCTCGACGGAGAGGCAAGTCCCTTTCCTTTGGTCGCAGAACCAGTCGACTTGGAAGCTTTTGGAGCCATGGCTAAATTGAGACAAAAAGATGAAGACGAAGGAGAAGAAGGTGAAAGAAAAAAATCTCTCTCCAAATGACCAATATTTATAGAGTTTCTGAAGAGTGCCGCTTCGATTCTCGAGATCATTAAAGATAATGACAATATTTGGGGATTTTATCCCTACTAACCGTCAACTTTATCTCGAAAATAGAACCCAAGTCCAAAACCAAATCAAGAAATTAAATGCAGCAGTGATAGCTAGCAGGCTAGATGGGGTCTCTCTGCGGCTCAAGATTTCTCTACGGCTCAAGATTTCCCTGCAGCTCAAGATCTCTCTGCGGCTCGAGATTTCCCTGCGGCTCAAGATCTATCTACAGCTCAAAATTTCTCTGCGGCTCAAGATCTTCCTGCAGCTAAAGGTCTCTCCTGACTTGAAGACTCCCTGCGGCTTGACATATCTCCATTCTTCTTAATCAAAGTATTCCAAATTTTCAATTTAAAAACTTTGAAGGGTGTTTTGTAAAAGCATAAAAAATATGGGGTTCATGCGGATCACAACTGGCCGCATGAGTACTTTGGGCCAAACTGGTCCGCATAAAGGAGAGCCGCATGATAGATTCAGCACCCCATGCGGCCTATCTACAACCAGACTGATTCGAGCTGCAGAAGGAAGATATGCGGCCAAGTTGATCAGTCATTCTGATAATGTAACGCTCCAGTCCTAAAATACGTATAGGACTAGGATACGATACATGCCAGCAACACTTCACTAATAGACAAAATCTCAAAGTAAGCCAATTAGCGAAATGCTTAAGCTATAAATAATGATAACAAGCCAGTAATATAATAAAACTCACAGTCACAGCTAATCTCATCCACACAGAAAATAAGACATAAGATATCAAGTTCAATAAAATGATACTAATAAGAAAAGATCTGTCCAACATGAATTAGAAATAATAACCGTGCGGGTAAAACATCCCGAAACCACAGTATAAAGAAATAAATAATCCACTAAATGTCCACTGAAAAATGAAGAAAATAAAATAGCAAGTCTATAAATAAAGAGACATGTCTCAAGAGAAGTCTTCGAACGCTATCTCGTCCTCGTGTGAAGGTATGTCACCAGTCTCGACTCCAGATCCGTATACCTCCGGATGTCCTCGTCTCTAACTAAGCCTGAAGAGATCACCAGGTCCTCAGAGGACTAGCAACACACATAATATACATGCCAGCTATAACAGTAATAAAATGCGTGGATAGATGAAAAGTGATATAAGAAATGAAGGATTAAAGGAAGCAGTGCTAGAACTAAAACATAAAAGAAATGGCATGCCTGGAGAATCGTGCTAATAAACATGATTATAAGTAAATCGAGGTAAACTGCAGCCCGATGGTTGCTAACGGCCCTATAGATTGCATCCCGATGGTTGCTAACAACCTATAGTTAGTCTCAATCGCAGTCCGGTGGTTGCTAACGATTGAGAGTGGTCAGGTATAGTCACGTCTATAACAAGGTCCTTGCCTAAAACTATGAGACAGTCAAGTCAAGTCAAACATGTCAAGTCCAAGTCATGTCTAGGTCACACAGGTCCGGGATACATGACATAGACAAAGAAATTCTAACTCTAGACATAAACAAGATAAGAAAAATAAGACAAGTAATATAGAGAGAATAAAATCTACGTGCACACAAAACTAGAAAGTAACCAGAACATGGAACATGAGAAGTATGGAACTAAGTAAGATATGAAAACAATAATATAGAAAACTTGTAAATACTGTAAAGCTTGGCAAGGTGTACTTGCCTGGTGTCATGCTGTGAATCTGAAATGTCGCTCCTGCGTCCACGCCGTCGGAACCCGACGCTCCTAGATAATTAATTAACTAAATTAATCCACTACTAATGAACATTCAATATGACTTAATTAGTCAAGATAATATTCTAAGATTATATTCAATTTTTCGTGGAACCCTTTAGACCCATACAATCACACACAGGCTCCACGAGATACCGAACACAGTTTTAGGATTTTCGACTTTCCAATTAATCGGTTATGTTCCTACTTCAATCATATACTTAAAAATTATATAAAAATCATAAAAATATTATTTAAATTTTCAAAATTTATATTTCTAAAGATTATACTACTAGTTGTCTATCGGGTCGACTAGTCTACCCGAAATTTGTCTAGAACTTCATTAATTATCTAAAATTATGAAAACTCTCAAAAATACAATTTAAACAGAATTAAAATGTCTAAATATCAGAATATGAAATTTTGGTGCAAGGGTTTCATGGTACTAATGGTTTGGAATTTTCTAGGTCAACAAGTCACCCAAAAATGACTAGTTTTGACCTATAATTTTCTCGACCAGAATTGAATTGATAAATTTGTGAAAAAAATGCTTAAAAATCCTAATTAAATATATTAACCTACATAAAGTTTAGTTTTGAAACAAATTCCTACAGAAACTTATACTTCCTTCACAATATGGTAAGTTTTGGCTCTACCGAAACATGAAAATAGCTATCATAATTCATGAAATTTTTATGGGTAAAAATACTACCCAAGAGGCATCAAAATACTATTTCTACAGAATTAATACCATAATTTCTACAGATTTATGAGATGGATTTGAGAAGAAAAAGTTAGGGTTTCTTGCCAAGGTCCTTGCTTTATGAAGGCTTATTCTTGTCAAAGCTCCCTCCTTTGATGATGTCCTTGCTCGTCAATCCTTTCTTGATGAGCTTTGAGGGGTGGACAATGGTTAGGATTGGTTGGATGGAAAAGATGGAGTTTTTAGGGTTGGTTTGGTGGAGGTTAGATGGAAGAAGGATGAAAGAAGGAGCCTTTATGGAGGAGGATGAGTTATGTGATGGAGGGGATGATGTAGTAGAGGGGAGGGGATACTATTTTCGAAATTAATGGTAAAGGATCTACTCTTGGGTGATAAATAAGTGTTTTTGGTGTTAGGGTTAGGGTTTTGATAAGGGTTGATATATATATATATATATATATATATATATATATATATATATATATATATATATATATATATATATATATATATTTTTGATAAGGGTTGATATATATATATATATATATATATATATATATATATATATATATATATATATATATATAAAAAAAAAAATATATATATATATATATATATATATATATATATGGGCCTATGGGTTGAGTTTATATATGTAGGAGGGTGTTTCCATGCATGGCATGGCCCGTCAATGTAGGGGATGATTTTTGGACAAAAATTACTTAAAAATAATCTTTGGTTGGTCATATGTGGGGTCCACATGGATTGGTTTGGTTATTTGATGAGTTGGCTAGTTGATTTGATTGAGCATTTAAATAAAAGGTTTCCTAATATGGAACTAGTTAGATTTTAAAATATAAATACAATCTAAATCTAAATTAAACATACAATATATATATTTATTAATATATATTAATACCCAACATACCTATATAGGTTTGGGTTGGACTTTGGGTCAAATATAAACTAATGCCAACTAGGATTACACGTAGATACTTTCTATAATAGAAACTTTCCAAAATAGAAAATATATTAATATTAATAAAATATATAAACAAAAAATATATATATATATATATATATATATATATATATATATATATATATATATATATATATATATATATATATATATATATATATCAATATGAAGGTATTTGAGAGTACTACCTGTCTATTTAGATTTGGATTTGGTTCGGGTCAAGTTGGGAATAAATTGGTACAACCGGGTCTCCTAGAAAGTCAATAATCTAATAATTAAATAAATAAATCATCGGTGGGGGTTAAGTCACAACTTGGCCTGGTTTTTCTAGTTAGAACACACCTATGTCTTGGCCTTCCCTACCATGGCTAAAACACTAGTTAAAGCACACGTGCACACTATCCGTGTCACAATTCTTAGTCGTCTTGTACTCCCAAACTTAACCATGGCTAAGGTCATCTATAATAATAACTATTTATAAAAAATATTCTTAAATTCCATAAAATTCTATTTAAATCAAATAAATAATAATAATAAATTCAAAAATTCAGGGGTGTTACATTCTACCTCCCTTAAAAGAATTTCGTCCTCGAAATTAAAATCACTCACTACAGTAAAGGAAAAACATGTCTATGGTTCTAAGATGTCTCTAAAGTGTGCTATGTTTCTATGATTGTTCCTAAGCAAGCAAGCAAGCAAGTATGTAACAAGCAAGTACAACTAGCATTCTATTACAAACTAAGTTATTACCTTCATTTGCTCTTTGGGTTGCTGCTCCGGCTTCAACTGTCATGGCAAAGGCCTGTCCTGGTAGCTGTGCTGCCTGCTGTCTTGCCTGCGCAAACTGAGTTGCCTGGTCGAAAGTGGTCCATGCGGATATCCTCCTTGTGTTGCGGGTTTAGCTTGAATTAGTGGCGCTGGGGTGCTGGTACTTCAGTACATTTCTCGGGGCAAGTTTGAATATGGTGTTGATCAGAGCCACAACGCAAACAAAGCTTTAACCTCCGACGACAATCTTTTTGGACATGTCCTCTTCTGTTGCAATATTGACAAATAGGAATTTCTAGAATTGGGTATGAAGCAGTTCTTGGTCGTGGATGTACGATGATGCGTCTTTCAGGTTCTTCCGTTGATGCATTTGCTGATGGTGTTGTTGGATGTGGTCGCTTCTCCCTGGTTCCCTTTCGATGGACTCGCTCTAAACATCGTGCTGCAGTAAGAACTCCGGAGTAAGTGGTAGGTGCTACAGCCCCAATAAGCTCCTATAGTCTGTAGCTCAGCCCTTCGTAGAATTTTTTGGCCTTCTCTTCTTCAGTCTGGATCAATGTAGGTACGAAGCAGCTCAGTCGTAGAAACTCGGCATTGTATTCTTCCACGATCCTGCTGCCTTGCTTGAGGTGCATAAATTATCTTCAAAGCGCTGCTTTAAAAGTGGCAGGGATAAACATCTCTTGGAAGAGTTTGGAGAACTCCTCCCAAGTGACCTTATCCTGTCCAAGTCTTTTCTCCTCCGTAAGCCACCAGTGGTGCGCATTGCCGTTCAGCTGCATCCTGACGGCAATCATCCATCGATCTCTTGGTAACTCGGCTGCCTCCTATTGTTGCTCAATGTTGGTGAGCCATTCATGAACTTCGGTGGGCTACTCCTTGCCCGAGAACTTATCTGGCTTCAACTGGCGAAAGTTTGTGATGGTTCCCGTCGTCGTCTGGGAACTGGTGGAGTGGCTCTCTCTAGTGCTGACACGATTTGATCCTCGATGTGCTTCGTCTGTCTCTGCTGGGCCTCCAACTGAACTTGTTTTTGCGCTTGCATCATCACATAGATGGTCTGGAAAAGCTGTTGGGGATCTATCATCTGTCCAGGCTGGGGAAGCATCGTCGGTGGCATCGGTGGCAGTGCTGGCATGGATGGGATGTCGTCTCTCCTGACCCTTGGTGGGTACGAAGCTGCTGGATCGTTGTAATGCCCATATCTCGTATTACGTATTTGAAATACGTGTACGTATTTTGATCCGTATTGCATGTCTCCCTGCTTGATTTATTTTGGTATTTCATTGATGGGTTTATCTTGGTTCGGTTCGGTTTGTTGGCTTGGTTCGGTTTTGTTTGATTTTATGTGAACCAAACCACTCCCACCTACCACCACCCTCTTCATTAAATATTCCACTCCCCTTTCTCTCTCTTCATTAACTTTCTTCTTTCCCACCATTAGTTCTCCATCCACCTGAGAGAGAGTGGAGAGCTTAGGCAAGTGCATCTTGCTTCATGGAGGAACTCCATTTTTTATTGTTCCACTGTCTTTCTCATGTGTTTCTAACCTACTTTAGTACTTAGCATTTTTTATTTCTGTGGATAAATTCTTGTAGATCTAGTTTTATGGTATTTTTGGTTTCTATGAATTTTGATCTAACAAACTTGCATATTTTTGCTAGTTGATAGTTCCATGTTGTAGAGAATTCCATTTTACCCAAATTTGACTAACGGGAGTCTGGATTTGGGTTCCTATTGTTGTTTGGAGGAGCATAGAGGTCATGGTATTTTCCATGGACAGGTTCTCTGTGGGAGCCATTAATTGCACTTTTGATATTTGTAGGTCGCATGAGTAAATATTTCTGGCCGCATGGCCATCAAAATATTTGCTGGCCGCATGACAATTTGCTCTCAGCCGCATGGCCATTTTATTGAATATTTAATTGCATGCATTAGCTGGCCATGTGCAAGTGTTTATTTGCTGGGCCGCATGAGCATGTATTGGCTGGCCGCATGAGCATTTCCTTACTTCCATTAATTGCATGCATTTGCAAGCACGTGCTTACTTGCATTAATTGTATGGCCAAAGTAATGTTGGCCGCACGGGAATAATTCACAGCCGCATAAGCTTGTATATTTAAATACATACTTTAGCTTGCATGCATTAATTGCATGTTTTAGGTATTAGTATTTAATAATTGCTTTAGCTATTAGTATTTAATAATTGCATTAAGCTTGCATGGAAAACAAGCATCAGCATTTAAGCTTGCATGGAAGCCATAGTAGTGAGCCGCATGAAACTCAAGTTGGCCACATGGACTAACGTTGTTGCTAGCATTTTATATATTAAGGTTGCAGCACAGTTGGCCGCATGGACTAAAGTTGTTGCAAGCATATTTTTATATATTAAGTTGCATGCTTAGGAATTATTCTTGGCCGCATATGGTATCACTGTTCGTTTGGCCGCATAGGCTCAAGCAATATGCTAGCCGCATATGCCCCCCCTTTTCTAACAATTCCTGGCCGCATGGTTGTTTTAGCATGGAAGCATTAAGCATTTAATGTATTGAGCTTGCATCAGCAAGCTTGCATGGAAACCTTAAGCCTTTAATACATTAAGTATTAGCAAATGCTTTAAGCTTGCATCAACAAGCTTGCATCAGCAAATGCATTAATGCATTAAGCATTAAATCCATTACAATATTCATGGCCTTTTTGGCAAGCTTGCTTGCTTGCAGAATATGTATGGCCACATGAGAATATGCATGGCCGCATGAGAATAAGCTGGCCGCATGCCTTTTTCCTTTATGCATTAGCATGCATTATATATTAGTTATTTTGCATGGCCAATATTCCTTGCCATGGCAGCATGCATTATATATTAGGTTAATTGCATGGCCTGGCATGCTTCTACTTGCTCATTTAGCATTAAATTTAGTTGCATGGCCTTGTATGCAACTTTTCTGGCTGTATATGGCCATTAAGAATTTGTTAGCCGCATGATGCTCCCCCCTCCACTGTGGCCGCATGGCCTTTTTGCAAGACTTTGCTTGCATGATTAAATAATGCACGGCCACGTGCATGTTTAAATATGCTAGTCTTTTGTAAGTCTTTGCTTGCATGGCCACGTGCAATGCAGCACTTGCTGGCCATATGGCCCAACTTTTTTGGCCGCATGTAATAATTTTCCTGAGCCGTATGAGTCCACGTCCATGCCCCTGCTATTATTTAATTACCACTTGTATGATTGTGCCATTAATTTAAGTATGTTCCCTGACACGATGGTGACCCGTTGTGGTGCACTTTTGACATGACTTGATAGTGGCTTCCCGTGGCGTACTCCTGACAAATAAATTTGACATGATAAACTTGACATGATAATTCTTGATAGTGGCCCACCGTGGCGCACTCTTGACAAGTAAACCTGCCATGATACGTCTCGAAATGCTATTACGACGGCTAACCTGACATGATAAGATAGAATAACCTGGACACCGTGGACGATTGTGCTTGTACAAATGAACCGTTTTGTCTTGCATCATGTCTAGGATGGGGACCCCTGAGTACCACGGTCAGGGGTACCTACTATAAATGGCTAAGGCTAATAACTAGAATAATACAGTAGTTCATAAAGAGACTTTCCCAGTTACCAGTTGCCCCTTTGATCCCGACCTTATATATATATATATATATATATATATATATATATATATATATATATATACACATGGGACTTGGAGCTATCTGTCATAATGAGCACATTTCCAGCCTGCCGTCGAGTGGGGCACCTCTTTAGGACACATGTATCTCACTGCAATGTGTATGCTATACTTATTTTCTTTTGCTGGGGTCACTCAGGTGGCAGCAGGCGGGTAACTGGACTTGGAAATCTCCTTGCATCTTGCTAGTAACTAGGCCTGTGATAACCCTAGTTAGTTAAAGTATCAAGTCGTACTCTTTGCTTGGCCGTGATTGTTGGATGAGGAATAATCAGTCCAGTCTTGCCTTGATCATGTACAAGATTGTTACATGTCCTGATTTCTTATTTATCGTACCAATTTTAATGTGGGAGAAGCCAAGTTCTGTTCAGACGAAGGGTTACAACCCCGGTCCTTGTTTGGTTTACGGGTTGTAACCTGGTTATCTGAATAGTCCCATAGTTATCTCATTGTATATTACCTGTCATGCTTTTCCTTAATTACTGTCTTTTATTATGTAATTATATTCTTGTGCTTATTGCTGGTTTTAGTTCCTAAGTGAAGCCTCATTTGTGGCACTTGCTCTTTCTGGGGTCTGATCCAGCTGGTTTTGTATGGCCAGATAACGGAGCAGCTCCAGAGGATCTACCTGTCTTCCAGCCAAATGGTGACCACTAGACGAAATCCTGGCAACGAGTGGGTTATTTTTGGCTCTCCCACTCTATTGTAAAATTATTCTTTTGAGGCGTTTAGCCGACGAGCACGTGTTAGCTCGTGTACATTTTACTTACTGTCTGCCTACGGGCTGTAACATGATTGGCAACCTAGGGTTGATCATGTATGACTAAACTCTCGCTAATCCTCACATTTTATAACGACTAGCTTCATGATCAGTTGAATATGTAATGTTTGGGACGCCTTACTATTGTATATTTGGTGATCTTACATCTTGTAACTTTACTTGCTTGCTTGTGATTGAGACACTAGGCTTGTTCATGACCATAAGAGACTATTGGCTTGTAGATAAACCCTCATATATCTAGACAGCCGTGATCGTATAGTGGAGTGGATACCATTTTATTATACGTAGCTGGCTATGTCTGCCCCCGCTCTCCAGTGTTCTGGTTCTGGGGCGTGACAATCGTCAGGTTGGATAGAAGAACCTCCAACCGGTGGCGGGGTCGTGTCGACATGTGTCACTATAGCGCCCTGCAGGGTGACGGCGGGGTTCTCGTCACTGGCTTATGGGTCCATTTTATTGTACTCAAACGAAACTTATAAGCTTAAAGGAAAATTGATATCAAGCAGGATGCATGTCAAAGAAATAATTTTGAAGTCAAAATATAGAGTTCAAGGACGTGAAACAATATAAAGATGTGGATGAGATCCTAAGGGTCTTTTTTGTCCTAGTCGCAGGCTCACGTCGGTACAGTAATGTAAGTAAAGTGATTAACGTAGACCTGCGTGGGCCACCACAGATAAAGCTGACAAACTCTGTCAAAACTGACAAAAATGACAGCTCTGACACTCTGACAAAAAGATAAGAGTGACCAGACAAAATGTCATGTCACTAAAAACAGGGTTCATGTTCTTAAACATAGTCATACGGCCAGAAGAATTGCTACCCGAGCCGCATGAACCTTATGCGGCTCAACCTATGCGGCCCTAAAGTCTCTAAGCTTCATGCGGCCAAGGGTGACTGTAACCTAAGCCGCATGAGCTTTATGCGGCCCAAAATACAGAATCTATGCGGCTCAAAAGTCCTTAAGCTAAGGGAGACTGCGACCTAAGCCGCATGAGTCTTATGCGGCCCAGCATGGCCGAAAACTGAAAGACTCATGTGGCTTAAAATGACTCCAGCAGATTAATCCTATCCTGCGATAGGACACGTGGCAGGTTGACCAAGTCTCAACCACCGAGATTTGCTGCAACAAAATCCTAACAAATCGCCAGCTGGCGGCCAAAGAGCGAGTCTTTACGTGCTGTTGTAGCCATGTGGCCACGGGCCATCTATGCGGATCAAAACACATATCACTATAAATAGCAGGGTGCCACACCCCTGCAAGAGGCTGGCAACCTACGAAGGGCAATTTCTTCAAGAGCTAAAGACTGCGTCGGATAGTCCAATGAGCAAGACAGAGTTGGTACACTTTCCCGAGCCTCCACCGTCACCCTCCAGAATCAAAACTAAACAATTGTACTTAGATTGTTTCCTAGGATTTCTTTCTAGGCTTTTCTTTGTACAAGCGAGTTTGCAATCAATTTCAGTATTTCTGTAATACCTGTCTTTAATATTATAATAGCAAACACCCCCCTGTCTAGGTATACCCGTTACTATATTGTGGAGTGTTGGTGTATTCGGTATGTGTAGGTGGCCTAGTCATACCTAATCCTCCATATCCCGATAGTGGGATGTGATGTTAACATTCTCTTTGATCTTCCTCTATAGATCTCTATAGTACCTAGAATCATAGACGACCCCTGCAGATCATCAAATGGAATATATCTTCTACGGTAATAATTAATAACTAGATCACAAACCCTATAATTAGGGCACCAATATTATCACAAATCTCATCACCGCATGCATGGATCAAAGCAACAATAAGAAACCTTTTTTTCTAGCATGTAAAGCCTCTATAGATCATGACAATTTAAAATCCTAAATTTGCAGGGTTTTTAAGATCTAAAATCATCAAAGGAATATGAGTAATCGTTTTGGCTCTGATATAATATGTAGATCTTAGAACGATCTAGGTATCGAATGTACAAACGAAAATGGTATAGGATTATACATTTGACATGCGAATCGGGTTCCTCCTACGATATTTTGAGACATAGTTGTTGAATAATCCTATGAAAGGAAACTCCTTTAGCTCCACCCCGCAACAGAACTCCTACGCGGGAAGGAGAACAAAGTCATTTCTTTGGAGGGCAAGTAATACGATTAGAGCTTCTCCTCATGAGAATCAACACCCCTTATATTGGCAATTAGGAGTCCCTAATGGACACAATACCCATTATTTAACCCAGCTCACACAAGGCTTCCCTCTTGAACCAAACCTGGTCTAGGCCGGACTAGACCGGTTCATTTGGGCGCCAACAATGACTAGACCAGTAAAGTAATTTGATCACAACCATGAATCATGAGAAGTAATTGTTATTCCTGAGCTCTCTTTGATGGAATGCAAAAGAACACACAATAGTTAATTTAAAAAAAAAATAAGAATTCATTACAGAAAAGGATGTCTGGAGACTTCACTAATTAATTATAGTTGAGTTGTTGATAAACATATGATCAAACCATTATTATCAGAAGATTCATACCAATCAAGCATTGTCTTCATCAGAAATAATTGAGACAAGGAAGATGCAAAGAGGCACCACAAAGTAAGTTGCAGCCTTTAAGAACTCTTCAATTTCTGTCGATACCACTCATATGCATGACCAGTCCCCACTATACCTATGGAGACAACAATAAGACAAACTTATATTGAATTGCATATAAGTGGAAACTAAGCTTAATTTATTCTGGTATCTTCTGCATTTCATGTTCCAATAGAAAGTTTCTGAGTGTATAGACAAGAAGGAAATAGCCAAAAGGGCATTGAAAACTTACTTTCCTTTTGGAAAGGGTAACTACCAATTTTGAAACTTTAGTGACCAAAATTTATCTTTGCCATGTTGTTTTTATATGCAGGTAGACATTGGAGAAATAGAGGAGAAATGGCAACTTGAATTTGTATATGAAATAAAGCTTTAGAATAAACCAACATCATATAGGAGAACCTTCTGATTTATAATCCACAAGGAAACTCAATACAGAATACCGATATTAACTTATTAAAGATGCCTAAATTCTTTTTCTTTTCATTTTAATTAAGGTCACGTCCTTTGTAACAAGACAATGGTATGCATTTAGAAAAGTTTAATCCATTATCATTTAGCTCTACCTCTACTGGTAGTAGCTCGTTTCATGATTTCTTTCATTTCATCACTCCTCTTTACTGGCAACATCGATTTGCTATGCATTGCACATATATAAACGACCTCAGATGACTTTCTATCATTTTGTCCTTTATGTTGGGTCTCAGACAAATTTTCAAGTGTCGGCACCTTGACCGCGATATACCCGTCATAAAATTCAGATCGATCAGGTCAGGTGATGGATGGCTAGGATTGTCTCTATTTGTGCATGATCGATCAATCAGTTTGTGTCAAAAGTAAAAGTAGGTTTGTATTTGGACTAGTTTCCATATATATTATTATGACATGGTAAATAAAAGGATATGATTTCTTTTTAGGAGATCATTGCATGTGCTTGGATTCTCATGATCATCAATAGATTATAGAAAAGAAGTGAGAAAGAAAGATTGAAGAAAAGGAAGGTTTCATAAATCTTCTTGGAAGTAAAATTTGGAACTAATTGTTTTGTTGCTTATGTTTGCTTCTATTACATTCTGGGCTATAAAACTGTAGATATTGAAGAAAATGGAGGTTTTTCCTAATTTTGGATTTTCCATGTTAAGTTGGATGCACCCATTGTAGATGCGGAGCTGAAATTGTCAACCCCTCAAAAAGAGATAAAGTTGCTGGTTTATAATAAAAATGATTCATTAAAGAGAAGGACATGATAATATTCACTGACGCTAGTGAAATAAATTCTTCTGCCCCTCAAGAAGAACACCTAAGAGAAGAAAAGGTCCTTCCTGAAGATGATGGTCAAGAACATGGTGCAGGGTCTCCACAGATAATTCTGGAAAGAAATATCAGCAAAAGTTTACGTGACAAACAGAGAATTTCAATGGAGTCAACCAAGACATCATTTTCGTCATCCTATTCATCGTTCTCTTCTTTCGAGTGTAGTAAAATGACTCATCAAGAGACTCTACAAAGCATTAAAGAATTTACGAATATCAAAAGCTCCCAATGACGATAGATGACCTCCTCGTCACTAGACTTGCAGTAATGCACCAGACACAACATCTAACTTCAATCGTCGGTCCTTAGATTTTGAGATGCTGCAAAAAGTCCTACATACATGTGTTTTCTTCAGACAGCTTCAAGGCCACATCTTTCTTTGTATGTTATTTGTATAAATACCTTCTTAGAGACGAGATCTCATGGACATGAGCTTGTGCCAAAGAAAGATGGCCCATGGTGTAATCAACCACATTACTATCAACTACAATCAGATTCGGATCCGACCTAGTGATGAATGGAAGACTATTTTTAAGACTCAAGAAGGACTATAATATTGGCCTAAATAGTTTGGTCAACTTGATTTTGATATTGACCAAACCACGACTTGATATGACTAGATATGACGTAGTCAGCACATTAGCACAAAGCATTGGATATCCCAACTATTTTCCTAGAATAAGGTCATCTGGATTTTATTATTTATTATGTATTTCGTGTTCATTTTATAGGAGAAAATGTGCATTGGATTGTATTGGCACTAGAAAACTCAGGCCTCAGCCTAAACCATATTCCTAGTCCACTAAATAAACCTAACCAAAAGCCAAACCATTCTAGAAAGAACTCGGACCGAGTTATGTCCGAGCTCTGTCAGGGTAAAATCTAATTTCCTAGTCAGCCTCTTCTTCCTGAAGACCAGGCTCTAACGTTCTATTTTATGAACGTTAGGGGACCGAACTCTGATCGAACTTGGTTCTTAGTAAACCTATAAATTGGTATTAAATTTCCTATTGTTATTCACTCATTCATTCAATATTCACTTTCGTATCTAGCTGAGCTATAAACCTTCCTCATTCCCAAGATCAACTCCTAGCCTTTTAGTGCCTACGCGACTCCAATTTAGAAGTCTAATCGAGCTGTAAAACTTGGATTTCCATGTGTTGCTCTTTACACTTGTTATTTGAAGTCGTCAAGCTCAAGCTCTTTGTATCAAAAGCTTGTGGTTGTTTGAATTTGATGAGTCCTTCATATCAAAGCTCGTGGTTGTGAAGTCGTCGTACCCTTCGGATCAAAGCACGTGTCTGTAAGAAGTTAGCAAGCCTTCGGATCAAAGCATGTGTTTCACTGATAGTGGATCTAAAATCGAGCAAAGGTTCTCGATAGTGGATTAGTCCTCCTTGGGAAACCAGTATACATCATGGATTTTGCGTTTGCTTTTCTAAACTCTATTTAATTTCCATACACTTATTTTATTGCTTAATATTTTATAGTTGGTAAATAGCCTATTTATTGGATAATATTGTCCCACACTCTATTCACCCCCCTAGAGTTGCTTAAGATGTCTTTATCTTTGAATGACTATTTATGCCTTTTGGAATTTTGAATGTGCCAAACACCTTCATGTACCTCAAGAATCAAATTTTGAAGCCATTAACAAGAAAGTTCATAGTCGTCTACTTTGGCAATATCCTTATTTATAGCAAAAGCCAACCTGATCATCTGAAGTACCACAGGAAAGTTCTCCTTACAAACCAACTCATTTTCTTGGCATTTGTGGTTAGCATCGACGGCCTCAATGTTGATGAAAAGAAGATTCGAGTAATTCACTACTAGCCTACTTCAAAAACAATGACTGAAGCTTAAAGCTTTCATGTTCTTTATTCGCAACTTCAGTATTATCGTAACGCCGGTGACTGTCATGCCCTGATTCCGTAAAATTGATAGTCGTCCATGGACGTGTTGTCATATGAGTCTAGGTTGCGCTCGCACAAGCACATTCATAAGGTTATCTGAAACACAATAGCAAATAGAGTACGCAAATTGAACAAAATATTTACAACAGAAGAAAACTTGTCTTTCATTGATAATAAACTTGTTTACTAGACTCGATTACAAAAGGTAATGCACGAGCTTATAAATTGACTTAGATGAGATAGTCGTTCCATACATAAGCAGCAAAATACTCTCTTGCTCCTGGGATCGGAGAGAGTTGGTAAGACATGGCACGATCTTCATCAGGGTCTTCAAAATGTTAGAGGTCATATTTGCACGTTAGCAAGGCTTCAAAATGTTACAAGCATTGTCTTGAGTTCCTTGGCACGCTTTCTTGGTTCAGAGCACCTATGGAAAGCGAGGGTCAGTATACTGCCATGTACTGGTGGGTGGCTAATTAAATTTTGTGCTCTTATTTGGTTTAAAAAATTATGTAAAACAAACATATATAATTGGTGATCTTTCTACCCATTCTAATCAATTCATGTAAGCATTTGATAGGCACAATTACAGTAACTACGATAAATCTTATCCCGGGCAGAGCGTGCCGTTGTAGTATAACTTACCATGTTCTTCCCTATCAAATTTATATCAATAGCTAAACAGTGTGTAGGTGGGGGTCACTAGTAATTCAAGCCATCCTGGACGTATAGCTTGGTCTGGAGGGCAACCCTTTCAGCGTGGATAGTTAGCACCGCTAAAAGTTTCGAATGACCAGTGCTAGCATCCAGCACAACTATGTTGCATTCTTCCTAGACCGAATCGGTCCGGCGGCCTTGGGTTGCCGCTCGAGGAAGCAAAACCTTGTGCACAAGTTGTCCATGATCGTGCTAGACTAAAATAATTAATCAAGCATGGTTTATGCATTCTTAAAGACTTGGTCAGTCCAAATGTGTTTCGCCTTATAATTGCAGCATTCATTCATAGCATCAATCTTTGTTAAACACAGTTCTTTGGCATATATGTAAGGTAAAACTTGTAAGAGTTCTATAGCAAGAGTATTTAAGTAAAACATGCACAATTCTATAGAAATAAGTAGTTGTTTCCGTACATCTATATCTAACATTTTATTCGCAATAATATTATCGATTGATTTGGAGAACAAGAGGGTCAAGGGGAAGAAGGGTTAGCCACTCACCTAGATTTACTTGAGGCAAGAGGAAAGATGACGGTTGCGCTAGACGGTGCCTACGTGATCACCTAAAATTGCATAAGCAACGAATTAGCACTATTCCCTTCTATTCTGAGTTCGATATGAAATACGAAGTTCGAAGAACGCAAGCAATAAAATCTATCGAAAATATTCACAAAAATGCATTCATAAAACAAAAGCCAAAGAAGCAAGTACGGCATGAAAAACAGAGCAACGGAACGTTTCTTCCGACTCAGCCACAGAGTCCATCCTCGAGGTACAACCCACTAAATATGAAACTTGATTCCGAAGAAGCCATTCCATAACGAGAAAATATTAATTCAATCGGTCTCGATCAATCGATAGTGACAGTGTTTCTTAACCGCGCTCCCCGTGAACGAGGAACGGGGACTACAAAAAATACTCCTATTTTGAGACAGTTTTAGTGCAACACTTATATTGGTGTTGTAGAAACTATAATTTATAATGGTTACGTAATGGTTGAAATAGTCATTTCCAAATTAAATATATTTGCAATGGTTATAGATTAACCATTGCCTAATATATTTTTTACAACGGTTCATAAACGCTAGCTAAAGGTTTTTTTTACAACAGTCAAACAACGGTTTATAGAAGTGTTGTCAAAGTGAGTTGAATGTGCAGCGGTTATGCAAGGTTTTTAAGTATCTGTTACAAATTTGTTAATATTTTGCAACAATTACATAAAGTCTTATAAAAAAGGCTTATTGTTAGCAACAATTGCGCAATAATTTTTGTAACCTATTGCGAGTGGGCTTATTATTTGTAATAATTGTGCAACAATTTTTGCTACTTGTTGCAATTTCTTTGTTATATAACAACGTTTGTGAAAACCATTGTCAAAAGCATAAGGAACTGTTGCAATATATTGATCTCATAATAGTTTGTTTATATACATTGCAAATTCAATGTCCAATTTGAATTTTGTTTAATTTTAATACAAAATAGGTATTTAAGCATCAAAATTACTCATTTAACTTTTAGAGTAAGTATTAAATGGTCTCTTGTTCGTTAACAAAAAATGTTAGAGAATCGATATTTACATCGATCCAAAATCCTCAATCGATGGAAATGATATAAGTTCTTAAGAGAGAGAGTATGTGTGTGTGTGTGTGTGTGTGTGTGTGTGTGTGTGTGTGTGTGTGTGTGTGTGTGTGTGCGAGCCTCTAACCTAGTGGTAAATAGGAGGCATGCGATTCGGGAGGTCAGGAATTCGAGCCCTAATGGGGGTGTTTTAAGGTTATATCTAGGGTTATTTGTAATGGATATTGGCTGTTATCTATTATCCACAACCGTTTTTAACCGTTGTATGAAATATTTAGGCAACAGTTATCAACCATCGCACATTACTCATTATCTACAACGGTTTGTCAATCGTTACCAAATATATTATTGACAATGCAATGTAACCGTTACGCATTAGCGTGAGACCTGTTGCATAATACGTTATTTGCAACTATTTATAAACATGTTGCAAAAATCTTCTCTAACAGTTGCAAGAGGAATCTGCAACGCTTGAATTTACAATGGTTCCAATAACTGTTGCGGATTGATTTTGCAAAGGATTATATTATTTTTGCAATGGTTTTCGACTGTTATAAGATACCCTAATTTCTTGTATTGGGGGCACGGTGTTGGGATGGGGTAGTACAGTGACAAAATGCATGAAGACATGCAAATCTTGCCAACCTTCAACGTTGCCTATCTTTATAAGTATATTTCTTCTGACGAACCGTTTTATTCTGAGAAGAACTCAGGGACGAGTTATCTTGATGCAGGGGAGAATAATGTAGTATGGATTCCTAATGTAGCACGGATTCCAATTCCGGATCCTTCTAGGATTTTTCTTTATGTTTTTAGCTTTATCTTTTTTAACTGTAGAGTTATTAAGAATTCTATTTTTTAGGACTCTTGTTTGCCTCTCTCTCTCTCTCTCTCTCTCTCTCTCTCTCTCTTTCTCTCTCATTAGAAAAGTCTTTATATTTATTTTTTTACAATATTTGATAAGGAATATAATTTGTGTTTGATTAGGATTAGGTTGTCATAAAAGTTCTATAAATTGGCACCTTTTGTATGCAATTGGATAATAACATTTTTATCAATAAAATTCTTCTTTGAGTTCTGAGATTCGTTCTCTCATTTTCTTGGTGGTGGACTCGATTGTTCCGTGGATATAGAAGCCTATCGCTCGAGGTTTTTCAATCAACCTTTATGCGGACCCCTCACCAGGCTATCCGTCAGAGTTTTTGTGGCACCAGTTTCCTCTCACCAAGCAACGATGATCCAGTTATCGTCACAACCGATCGACTTGGTCATTGCCAGACACGAACATAAGCCCATTCCGCTATTACATTGCATTATCCATCCTATAATAGAACTCCTATGTGTGAAGGAGAACAAAATAGGAGAAGGAAGAGCCATTAGTCTGGAGGTAGGAGAAGGAAGAGTCATTGATCTGGAGGGCAAGTAATACGATTAGAGCTTCTCCTCATGAGAACCAACACCCCCACCTATATAGGCAATTGGGAATCCCTACTTGACACAAAACCCATTGTTGGACCTGGTTCACACAAGGTTGTCCCTCTTGAACCGAACCTGATCAGGACCGGACCAGACCGGTTCAGTTTGGGTGCAAATAATGACCAGACCAGTGAAGTAATTCTATCACAACCATGTATCATAAGAAGTAACTATTTTCCTGAGCTGTGTTTGATGGAATGCAAAGAAACACACAAGAGTAAATTGATAAGAATGAGAATTCATTACTGAAAAGGATGTCTGGAGACTTCATTAAATTGTAGATGAGTTGATAATAAACATATGATTGAACAATTCTTATTAAAAGATTCATAACAATCAAGTCTTGTTTTCATCAGAAATAATTGAGACAAGGAAGACGCAAAGAGGCACCACAAAGTAAGCAGCAACCCTTAAGAATTCTTCAGTTTCTATCGATATCACTCCTATGCGTGACCAGTCCCCACTATACCTGTGGAGAAAACAACAAGATAAACTTATATTGATTTCCATATAAGTGGAAACTAAGCTTAATTTATTCTGCTATCTTCTGCATTCCATGTTCAAACAGAAAGTTTCTTAGTGTGCGAACAACAAGGAAATAGCCAAAAGGGTATTTGGAACTTACTTCCTTTGGAAAGGGTCAATTTAGAAACTTTGGTGAGCCGAAAATCTGTCTTTACCATGTTGTTTTATATGTAGGTAGGCACTGGAGATAAAGAGGATAAGTTGCTACTTGAATTTGTATATGAAATAAATCTTTAAAATAAACCAACATCCATACAGGAGAACCTTTTGATTTATAATTCATAGGGAAACTCAATACAAATATAGATTGTTAACTCATTCTACTAAGTTGTCTGAATCTTTTTTTTCTTCTATTCTAATCTTTGTTAAGGGTCACATTAACAAGATAATGGTATACTTAAAAAACCAATCCATTATCATTATTTAGGTCTACCTCTAGTTGTAGTGGCTTGTTTTGTGATTTCTTTCATGTCATTGCTCCTCTTTACTGACAACATCTATCTTTTATGCATTGCACATATACAAACTACCTCAGATGACTTTCTATCATTTTATCTCTATGTTGGGTCCAAGACATATTTTCAAGTGTCGGCACCTTGACCGCGATAGACCGGTCACAAATTTTGGATTGATCAGGTCAGGTGCTGGAGTAGCTGGGCTTCTCTCCATTTATGTACGACCGATCAATTGGTTTGTGTCAAAAGTAAAAGTAGGTTCGTATTTGGACTAGTTTCCACACACACACACACAACGTGTATGCGTGTGTGTGTGTGTATATATATATATATTTTTTTTTTTTGAACCCCCAAATTTTATTAGAGAATAGGCGCAAAATGCCGAAGCCTATACAAGTAAGCGCAAAAAGCAACTAAAGGACAGAAATCGAAAAGCGCGACTCGCGCACACAAAAAGCAGAGGCAGGGCGGCCTAAGACAGGGCCTCCCAGAGCGAAATGGAGGTGTGAGAGCATCGCTTTCTGACTTTGAAGCATTGACTGATGACTTCTCTGAATAACTAAGGCGGTAGAAATGTCCGGCCTTCATATCTGTATTTGTTCCTGTTTTTCCATAGAACCCAAATACCAGCGGCTACAACGATCTGATGTCCGTGGGATCGGCTCCAGTAGGCCAGGAGATCGTAATAAGCCCCCGGTCGGCTGAACCATGCTAAGTCTATTGTGAATCTTAGACCAAAGGTCGGTGGCCAACTCCCCCGATAGAAAGACGTGCTCTGCAGATTCCGTTGTGTGCTCTTTGCAGCAGTGGCATCTCGAAGCGAGGCTGAATCCCATGGATCTAATGGTGTCATCCGTTGGGATCTTCCGACGAAGGGCGCGCCAGATGAGAATAGACCATTTGATGGGAATGCAAGCCTGCCAAAACTTGGCGTAAACGATATTAGACGGCCCGCTACCTCTGACCACCAGCCTGGCGGAAGCCAAAGTGAATAACCCGCTCGGGTTGGGGGACCATCTCCAAGTGTCGATCGTGTCAGTAATCCGGAGGTTAGCAGCAAAAAGACTGTTTTTCGCTGGTTGCCCAAGCCAATTCCTGACCTTCCTCCAATCCCATCCGTAGCTGCCCTCCCATAGATCCCTAATAGCGCACCCCGGGAGGGGGGGGTAAGATTGTTGGGATGTATGATGTCATCACCTAACCACCGCTTCAGGCAAGCCGGGGAGCGGCCATCGCCCAACTGTAGCCGGATAAGAGGTTCAGCGGTGGTGCGGCCCCGAATAATGCTGCTCCACGAAGCCGAGGATCTGTTATTGGAGATCGCCTCAGACAGATGGGAGAATCTGGAATACCTGGCTCTCATGAATTTCGTCCATAAGGAGGTCTCAGTGCGCAACTTCCACCATAACTTAATGGAGCAGGCGTCCACGATGTGGACTAGCCTGCTGAAGCCCAGGCCTCCTTCTTCAGTAGGTTTGGCCATCGTCTCCCAACCGGCCCAGTGATGTTTGTCCTTGCCGTCGCTATGTCCCCAGAAGAACTTGGCGAAGAGGGATTCAAGAGAGTGGAGCACCTTCAGAGGCGGGGCACAGACGAGCAGGGTGTATATCAGAATTGATGATAGGACGTGTTTGATGAGGATCGTTTTGCCCCTTGGAGATAAGGTGGCATTGTGCCATCCGACAATCATTTTACGGATCCTGCCGACGAGGTGCTCGTAAATACCTGAGTTGGCCCTACCATACACCAGCGGGCACCCTAGATATATGAAAGGAGGGTATACCGTGCTGAAGGAGGTCATGTTGGCGAGCAAAGTTGAGCGAGTTCTGTCAGCTTTGTGATGGGTGTAGATGACGCTCTTGTTGTTGTTGACGCGCTGACCGGAGCAGGTGGTGTATCTGGTGATCGTATGCATGACTGCCTCGATCGATCCGCTGTCTCCAGAGGAAAAGATGAGGATGTCATCAGCGTAAGCCAGGTGGGTGATGAGAGGGCAGCCGGTGGTGGTGTGGAAGTGTTTGAAGCCAGGCATATTGGGCATACTATTGAGGCTTCTGCTGAGGGCCTCTGCCGCAATGATGAAGATGGTGGACGAGAGCGGGTCCCCCTGCCTAACCCCCCAAGAGGAACGAAAGAATCCCGCCGCCTGGCCATTGATGACGGTGGAGAACCACGCGTTGTTGATCGATCTGAAAACGATGTCAATCCATGGTTCGGCGAAGCCAAATGCTCTGAAAACCCAGATCATGAATTGCCAGTCCAGCCGGTCGTATGCTTTCTCCATGTCGAGTTTAATGGCCACGTTCCCCCCTCGACGGGAACTTCATGCACGTGATCATCTCTTGGGCTAGAAGGATGTTGTCAGAAATGCAGCGGCCTTTGACAAACCCGCTTTGCTGTTCGAAAATGATCTTGCGGAGGAGGTCGGACATCCGGTTGGCGATGATCTTGGATATGATCTTGTTGGTAAAGGTACAGAGGCTGATCGGGCGAAAGTCTTTGAAGGTTTTCGGATTGTCTGTCTTAGGGATAAGTATTATGTTGGCGCTGGAAATGGACTTGGGGTATCTTGCCCCTTGGAGAAATGCTTTAGTGGCTTCAACTAGGTCAGTTTTAATGATGTCCCAACAAGCTCTGAAGAAGACCCCATTGAAGCCGTCTGGTCCCGGGGCGCTATGCTCGTTAATGGACCAGACAGCCGCTTTAACCCCCTCCTCCGAAGTTGTGGCCAGCAGGGTTGCATTATCGTGGTCGCTAATGAGGGAAGGGATAACAGACAGCAGCGTCACGTCATTTGACGACTCTGTCTTTGGTGAAGAGGTTGGAGTAGTAGTTCACAGCCGCAGCCTGAATACCTGCCTGGTCGTCCACCAGGTTACCGAATTCGTCGAGAATCCGGTGTAATTTTAATTTGTTTCTGCGTCCTTTGAGGCATGCATGAAAGAAACTGGTGTTCCGGTCGCCGTCGGTGTCCCAAGATGATCTGGCTTTTTGCTTCCAGAAATCATTCTCCACTCTCAGTCTGGATCTAAGAAGGGCTCTGGCGAGGTTGAGAGCTGCGCGGGCCTCCGGTGAGTTGTTAGTGGCGAAATCGGACTCCGTGCGGTTGACATCGTCCTCCGCCTCCCTGATAGCGTGGAATATGTCGCCGTAGGCATCTTTGCTCCATGTTGAGAGGGCTTGCGAGTAGCTGAAAGTTTATCCGCCATACGGACCATAGGGTCAAGACCAGAGACCGAATCCCACGCAACGGCAACGATGTTCTGGAATTGGGGGTGATGTCGCCAAAAGTCGAGGAAGCGAAATGCTTTTTTATTGCTGGAGTGGTTGTTGCTGATCTGGACCAGAAGAGAGGAGTGATCCGATTCAGTGGAGTTCAGGTGAGAGAGGTTGGAGATCAGGCCCATGTCGGACCAACGTTCGTTAATCAACGCCCGATCTAATCGGGAGTACTGGCGCCGATGGCCTTCCTGCATGTTGCACCAGGTAAAAGCGCTGCCGTGAAAGGGGATAGAGGTAAGGTGCCCAAGAAAGGTAAAGTTGTTGAAATTATCCATCGCTGGCTGGGGTGGAGGGCGGCCACCAGACTTCTCCTCTCTTTTGGACATCGTGTTGAAGTCCCCGATGCTCAGCCACGGTAGTCCTAATGAATGGACTAGAAGCAGGTCAGCCCAAAGCAATCTTCGTTCGGGTATGTCGCAACTGCCATGAACTGCGGAGAGGATGGAACGGGACTTAAGGGCCGGGTGTTCAACCCAGCAAGTAAGGGCCTGGGGTGAGTCTTGGATGATGCCAAATTTGAAGTCTTGTGCAAGAAATATCCAGATGTCATTGCAACCAACGATAGCTTGCGGGAATCCTAACTTGAGTTGAGTGGCTTTTATTTTTTTTGAGGGATTTTTGGTTCGATGATGATTAAAAGTTCAATGCGATTGGTCTTCTTGAGACTGAGGATTCTGTTAATCGTCGACTTGTTTCCGATCCCCCTCACATTCCATGAGATGATGTTAAGAATCTGATGCGGAAATGGGAAGGGGGTGACTGTGCTTCGTGGCGGACCTAGTCGTCCTTGCCGTCGTCTGCTTTGGCTTGTTTTTGTTCTTCTTGGAAGAGTTTTTTTTTGTGATGGTGCTGATGGGTCCGTTGCTTCCGGTGTCTTTGTTATCCTGACTTGGATCGCTGCTAACAGTGGCGTCAGCAGAATCGATGGCTAAGTCGTATTCTTGATCTTCCAGGGCACATAAGGGATTCTTACGGTCCAGAAATTTGGCTTCCTTGGCTTACCAGAATCTGTCGGTTAAGGGATGACTGAGCAAGTGCTGAGCGACAAAGGGAGGCGCGGGGAGAGATCTAGGGGGCTCCGGATCAGCCTCGGGGTCAGCGAGGGGGGAATGGGGTGTCTCGAGCTGCGCATGGCTGCTCGCTGACGAGTCCTGATCGGGATGGAGAGAGGATTCGACGGGTGGTTGGATGGAGTGAGGTTCCCCGTGGGGGGGAGGTAAGTTGGTGACGGGTGGGTTGGGGAGTTGGGGGATTAGGGCTAAGCTTGCGGGAGGGTGGTGTGTGAAGCCGCTGATTTTGGGGCAATCTTGCTGGGCGAAGGTGGTGGAGGGGATTTCACTGGAGGCATTATGGTCGTCGTCGGATGAAATGCCTGAGAGGAGGTCAAAAGGATTGTTGAGGGAGAGGGTGGAAGGGGTGTAAGGGACGATAGCGGTGCTGGAGATGTAGGCTTGAGGGTGGGGGCGAATCTGGTCATCAATCTGAGGGAGGGTGTCGGGATTGGATTTGCGGATGCCGTTGTCTGGGTCTCTTTGAGCTATCGACGCACGAGGGGTGCGCGTTCTATTCTTCTTTAGTTCAGGGTGAGCACGGAAGCAGTGCTGCAAGAGGTGTCCGCTCATCTGACAGTGTTTGCAGAAGATGTTGTCGTAAACCAGCGTTTGACTATGAGTTTGATCTCCGAGCTCGATCTCTATGAGTTTGGGGGGTCGTTGGTGAGGTCTAACTCCACGTAGATCTTCGCATAATTGCACTTGGAGAGGTTGCAAGTTTCTTCCGCGATGGCTACCAGGGTCCCAAATGAGCTGGCTATCCGTTTGAGGGCAGCTGCGGGAAAACAGACCAGGGGGAGGTTGGGTAGGGTGATCCATGTAGAAATGATTGTTGAATCAATTTTTGTGTTGAATTCGGGCGACCAATTGACTACTTTAGCGATCTGCGTGCCCATTCTAGCCGTGCCCTTGGCGCGGACAACAGCGAAGTCCAGTTCGGAAGAGAGGTGTAATAGCATGTGCTTAGGATCGAGCGGAGCAACCCGGTAGGCTGCGGATAGGCCCCACTTGGCAATAGCTTCCGTGGCAGAGGGGATCTTCGGGCAGCCGGATCCGAATTTGAGCACAAACGTCTTCGAGAAGGGGGAGGATAGGGAAGAGATCTCCGATGCAGCAAATGGGACCCGGATGAGGTCGCCGTCAGCGGGAGACGAGAATTCTAATTCTGGAAGCACGATCTCAGCCGACGGAGGTGGGAGTTGCCTCCCCAGATCCGGCCGTAAGGCCGCAGCGTAGGACGGACGGGGCTGTGGGGAATACGTATTGCCCGGGAAGGAGGAGCCGACTGGGGACTCTGAGCTAGGGGGATTTGAGGGGGAGGGGCGATACGGGTGGGCGGGGGACGATTCCTGGAGGCAGGGGGAGCGTTGGGAGCTTCGCCAGGGTTCGCCAACTCAGGTATCCTGCGCTGGCCAGGAGCCGGGCCGGCTCCAAGGAGCGCCAATTCGGGGCCGGCTAAGGGGAGCCCGATACCAGAAGGGGTGCCGATGTGCGCCGTGAGACAAGGGAGTTGGGCCCCTGTGGGGGCCAAGAGGCTGGGGTGAGGATCCCCGGGAAGCGCCGAGAGGCTGGGAGGAGAAGCTCCGGGGATAGCCAAGAGGCTAGGGGGATTGGCCTTAGTAAGCGCAGTGCAGATGGGAGATGCGCCAGACGGGCGCGAGCTGTTGACAAGCGCAAGGGGGACCAGCTCACCCTTAGCTGTGGGGCCACAACCCGAAGGAGAAACGAGGCAGCTCTGCGCCAAGGAGGGGAGCACGTGGCTCCCTGGGTTCGAAAGAGAAGAGGACGGGGCAGATAGACTGCGCGCCAGGGGAGCCTGAGGACAGACCGCGCCAATGGCCTGCGCATCCCCCGAGGGCACGTGGGGCACGTGGCCACCAGTACGAGGCAAAGCAGCCAGGGGCTCGACATGCCTGCGCAAGGGGGGCCAGCTCTCCCAAAGCAGTGAGGCCAGCGGTGGGCACGTGGCTCCCAGGGACCGAAAGGGAACAGGACGAGGCAGGTTGACTGCGCTCCAGGGGGTCCTGAGACTGGACCGCGCCAAAGGCCTGCGCAACCCTCGAGGCAGGCCAACTGCCCGAGGGGGCCACGAAGGGCACGTGGCCATCTGCACGAGGCGTGACAACCTGGGGCTCCAGAGGGTGGACCGCGCCAAAGACCAGTGCGACTCCCGAGTCAGACGCTCTGCCCAAGAGGGTCACGTGGGCCACGTGGCCAACTGCTCCCTCCGGCTGAGAGAACCTCGGCACCTCCGTCCGCCTCGAGGGGAGAGGAGAGAGACCCGCGGAGGGGCCAGGCCGCTCCAGGCGGAGGACGCCGGGTCCGCCGCAAAGGCGGAGGTCAACCCCGAAGGGAGGGATAGGAGGAGGAGAGACGGCAGGGACGAAGGTCCGGCCTGGGAGAGAGGAAGGAGGCGGGCCTCCCGCGGTCCCCGAACGACGGAGGGTCCTCGAGCCCCCCCGGCGGAACCGAGCCTGAGACGAGGTGGGGCGGGCCTGAGGAGGGGGATGGGGCACCCTGAACCGGACGGAGGGCGGCAGGCCCGCGGTTGGAGCGCCTGACGGACCGGGGGGGTGGGCGCGGAGCGTCTGAGCGAGCGACGACGGAGGCCGCATGGCTGCCCTCCACGAGCCGGAGCTGGGCAGCGGTCCACTCGATGGCCGGGGCCGGAGAGGGGTGACCGTGGGAGGAAGGCGGACGGGAGGTAGGAAGCTGGAGAGGGGGGAGCCGGGGACCCGACCTGTCTCGACGTGGGTGACGCCGGCGATTGCTGGAGGAGAACTTAATCTCGCATCCCTGGGCCGCCGCGGCGGCAATCAGCTAGCTGGGCGGGAGAGGAGGCGGAGGGCGGGGCATTGACAGAGAGAGGGAGGGAAAGCACGGGCGTAGACTAAAACCGGCGCGGCAGCGGCCATGCCGGAGGGGCGGGGAGAACGGAGAGGGAGCTCGGGGACATCCTATCTGTTTTGTGTATATATATATATATATATATATATATATATATATATATATATATATATATATATATATATATATATGTTTGGAACGGTCATGGAACGGACCTCTGGCGGGATCCTTGGATAGATCGGAAATCCCTATTAGAGATCAGGGGAGTCCCGTCGCATCAGGAGGATAGTAGGGGGCTGACTTGCCAACGTATTATCCGGGATGGAGAGTGGAGGCCTGAGTCCTACCACTATACCGAGGAGCTAGGTGAGAGTATCAGTACTGTCGCCGTTGATCTCGAATTGTCAGCTGATCGGTGGATTTGGGAGCTGCCAGAAGATTCTACGGGGACTGAAAAGTTCCAGTTTCGGAGCTGCTACAACCTCATTCGGCACACTTATCCTCAGAGTACTGACTATGAGTTCATATGGTGCAAGGGACTCGCTAGAAATGGTCACAAGGGTTTACCACCAAAGAAGATTCTGCGAGAGTCGCTGCTTGGGTGACTCTGCCCAATCTACCACTCATATGCTTCGTCCCAGCAGCACTTAGGCGCATCGCAACTCCTTCGGCACGTATGTGGCCACGGCTCCAGAGACCAGCAACCTAACCAAAGCCCACTATGCTAAAATTTGCGTGGAACTCGACCTCTCTGTCGAACCACCCAATTTTATCATTATAGAGCTGGACAACAGGCCCCACACCCAACAAATCCTTTACGACAACCACATTCTATTCTGTAATCATTGCCATTTAAGGGACCACCTCACGAAACACTGCCACCGCCTTCACCCAGAACTCAAGAAGAAAGCTACCCGGAGAGACAACGAGCCAGCGGAAGGAAGGACGCCCTTGTCACCCATTCTGCCGCACCCAAACACAAACACTCGATTCAGATCCAGTGACGGCAAGACTAACCGAAGCGAGCATCCTTGTAATACTCTGATCAAAGCTCTGCCACCTTGCAACAACCGAGATCTTCCCCTATCCAACCCTTTTGATGTCCTAGAGTCGGGAGATGCGGAACCTAGTGAGTCGAGCCACCTACCGACCGAACTTACACTCACCGAGTCAGCACACAGTCCCCTGAACTCAGAGATTGAAGCAGAGATCACCGATACCATCGACGTCGACCATCAATACCCCAACGAAGAACCGGCAGTAGAAGTCCTTGCTATCCTCGGGCCTGACCAAGTGCAAAGAGGACTACAGGTTATAGCTGTTGGTTACCCCCATCCAGCAAACTATTCTGGAGATCGGGAGCGCCAGTGACTCCCTGGTCATCCCATCTGAAGATCCAATCTTGGACTCTGCCGGGGAATTGGTTAGCATTTCCATGGACCCACAAGAGCAACCCTCAAGCGACTCTCCAACCACTTCTATGGCAGAGACGTCTCTCCCGTGCGGGGACATTGTCATCTCGCCCCGGGTAGAAGCGTCAACCTCAAGCGGGGACAAGGCCAACAAAGCTACTGTCGATACCAAAACCATTCTAACCAGATCCGCCACCCGGCGGAACAAAAAACCCTCTCCTCAACTTCATTAATGTTGAACATCCTTTCGTGGAACGTTCGCGGACTGGCAAATAAACCCACATTAAGGAGAATTTTTGGACTGCGGAAAATCCACAAGATCGACATCCTCATTATCATCGAACCAAAAATCCCTCCCAATAGATTAAAATCTATCCAGTTACAGCTAGGCCTCCCCACGGCCATAGCCGGCAGTAACGACATATGGATCCTAGGTACGACGGACGTCAAAATCGGGGTCATCCAGGACTCTCAGCAGGCCCTCACTTGCTGGTGGGAACACCCTTCGCTTCCCGAACATACCATCCTTTCCGCGGTTCACGGTAGCTGTGACATTGCCGAGCGAAAACATCTCTGGAACGACCTCATAAACATCCACTACCACCACATAAACTCCCCGTGGTTGTGCATCGGGGACTTCAATGCGATCACCTGCAGAGAAGAGAAAATCGGAGGGCGACCCCCTCGCATATCGGCCATGCAAGACTTCAACAATTTTATCTTCAATGCACACCTCACCATCCTTCAGTTCACTGGCAACGCCTTCACCTGGTGCAACATGCAGGAAGGCGACCGTCGATAATATTCCCGACTGGACAGAGCCCTTACGAACGATCACTAGCACGGCATAGGGATCACCACTAATTTGTCCCATCTCAACTCCACCGAATTCGACCACGCCCCTCTGCTGGTTGAAATCAAAAACTACACCAGCCCTCCCAAAAAAAACTTCCAATTCCTATATTTCTGGACTGATCACCCCTAATTTCTGGGCATTGTCGAGGAAGCTTGGAACCGGGAAGACTCCCCCAATCCCCTTTCGCGGGTGAGCAACAGGCTCCGAGCGACGAGGAAAGCTCTATCCAATTGGAGCAAACTCGCCTACGGAGACATTTTCCAAGCCGTGCGAGTTGCGGAGGACGACGTCACCCGCGCCGAAATCCATTTTGCATCGGACCGATCGGCGACTGCCAGTTCTGCTCTGAACCTCACCAAGGCCGTGCTCAAATTCAGACTTAAAGTAGAAACCGAATTCTGGAAGCAGAAAGCGAGATTGAAATAGGACAGCGAGGGGGATAAAAACTCAAAATTCTTCCATGCCTGCGTCAACGGACGCAGAGAGAAGTTAGCCATCCACCGCACGGCAGACGACAACGGGAACATCATTGCTGACCATAAAAGCATCCAAGTAGGCACGGCAGGGTTCTACTCCAAATTATTCACCAAAGAGACCGTTCAAAACGACAGACCTTTCTTGGAGCAAATCCCTATACTCATTAATGACAACGATAACACTCAGCTAGAACGTCCACCATCGGTTCAGGAAGTGAAAGACGCGGTGTGGGCCTTGAACGAGCACAGTGCCCCCGGCTCGGACGGTTTCACTGGAGTCTTCTTTCGCAAATGCTGGGATATTATCAAGCAAGACATCACCGAAGCGGCTATCGCCTTCTTCGAGGGGGCTACCTACCCCAAAGCCATATCCAGCGCCAATCTCATCCTCATCCCGAAAAAAGATAACCCGGAGTCCTTTCGGGATTATCGCCCCATCAGTCTTTGTACTTTCACCAACAAAATCGTCTCCAAAATTATTGCATCCAGGATGGCGGGGATTTTACCCAGGATAATCTCTGAGGAACAAAGCGACTTTGTGCAAGAAAGAAACATCCAGGACAATATCATGCTGGCCCAAGAGTTAATCACCTGCATGAAGTTCCCAGCTAGAGGGGGCAACATCGCCGTCAAGATTGATATGGAAAAAGCCTACGACAGACTGGATTGGCAATTTATCATCTGGGTCTTCAGAGCCTTCGAATTTTCAGAAACTTGGACCAACACCGTGTGGAGATCCATCAACAACTCGTGGTTCTCCACGGTTATCAACGGTCAGGCCGGCGGATTCTTCAAATCCAGTCGCGACGTTAGACAGGGCGACCCCCTCTCTTCTACCATCTTTATCATTGCCGCGGACGCCCTGAGTAGAAACCTTAACAATATGGTCAACACTCCGAACTTCCAATATTATCACACTGCCAGTGGCTGTCCTACTATCACCCACCTGGCTTTCGCGGACGATTTACTCATCTTCTCCTCCGGGGACGTCGGAGCGGTGGAAGTAGTCAACAATACACTGCAGAGGTACTCCATATGTTCGGGTCAGAAAATCAATCCTTCCAAGAGCATCATCTACGCCCACCATAACATCAGAAGAGAGTATGCTATCAACCTCTCTAACTTAACTTCGTTCGCAGTTGCTCAACCCCCGTTCAACTACCTTGGGTGTCCCATGGTGTATGGGAAATCTAACACTCGCACCTTTAAGAACCTGATAGCCAGAATCAGAAAGAAACTTGAAGGGTGGCATAATGCCACTTTGCCTCCGGGTGGCAAGATGATCCTTATCAATCATGTGCTCACATCCATCCCCATCCATACCCTGGCTGCGTGCTCTCCGCCCAAGAAGGTTTTTGATTCGATCGAACAGATCTTCTGTAACTTCTTCTGGGGGCATTGCAATGGTCTAGACAAGCACCACTGGGCTAGCTGGGAATCCATGGCCCGACCCACCGACGGTGGGGGTCTGGGATTTACCAAGCTTACCCACATCGTTAATTCTTTCTCCATGAAATTGTGGTGGAATCTTCGCACGTGCAACAACTTATGGACAAGATTTATGAAGGCCAGGTACTTCAAACATATTCATCCAACACTGGCCATATCCAACAGGAGATCCTCGGCGGCCTGGCGTCGCATCCTCGTCGGTCGCGACCTAGCCGAGCCTGCAATGAGACTCATATTGGGGACAGGCGAGTCGAACCCATTCCTGGAGCGTTGGACAGGGGACAGCTTAATCCCTAGCCTTTTGGAGATCCCGAGAAACAGCAGAATCAAAGAATTGTGGAACTACTCTACTAACGACTGGAACTGGGACAAAATTAGGGATTGGGCGGGTGAGGAAGCAGTGGACAGCATCCGTCAGATCGGTATCTCCATAGGCAACCAAGACGATGAGCTTAGATGGACGCCCGAAGCTTCTGGGGCATTCTCGGTGAGGTCCGCGAGGAAGGCTATCCTCGGGACAGGTCAGCCGCATCACCCCATTGCGCACTATTGGCAGAGCTGCATCCCCAAGAAGTGGTCTATCCTCATATGGAGAGCCACTAACAAGAGACTGCCCACCGACGACACCCTCATCACAATTGGAATTAGCCTTGCGTCTGCCTGCAATTGCTGCCCAGATCGTCAAATGGAGACCATTGACCAATCTTTTGCCAAGGGACCCTGCCAGGTAATTCCTGGAGGACCCTCAATCAGCTCTACAACATTCTGCCGGGCGGCGGACGCTTCCACGATCTTCCTGCGCCTGGAGATCTGCCTCCCACGGCCACCAGATCGTCGCAGCGGCCACCACGTGGGTGTTATAGAAAAATCGCAACAAGGCGAGATACGAAGGCCATCAATACTCTGCCGACCAGATCATCCGGGAAGTCTTCCGTCAGTGCCGTAAGCGGAGTTTCCATTGTTCCCACACTCCGAGGTCCTTTTGGTCCTCCACTCTCCCCTAGCCCGTGCCAGCGGAGGTCCTTCCATTCCTCTTCGCTCCCTTTTGGTGGTATACTTGTATAGGCTTTGTCATTTTGTGTCTTGTATACTTGGCCAGGCATCGGCCTTTTGAGCCTTTTTAATAAATGGAGTGGGGTTTATATATATATATGTTTGGAAAAAGGGTAAATTTTATTCCAAATGCAACGTAATAATCTTACAACATACAATCATAGTGGTACTCCTACTTTTCAGTTTCCCATAGCATTTACATCAAATTCAATGTTATGGAGGATGCCTACAGGAGGGGTTATTAGCCCCTCGAAGATGCGACGGTTTCGTTCCCTCCATACATGCCAAACAGCGACAGCCAGTCGAACTCTGGCGGTTCGGAACCAGTCATGCCATCTTCCTCTGCTATCTCGGAGCATAGTGATGATGTCCCCAATCCCCTTTCTGGAGTCACATCCACCCAGCACCCTACTTTGCTCAGACCAGATCTGCCATGACAGGGCACACTCAAAGAAAATGTGTCCTATAGATTCATTCTCTACACTGCATAGCACACACTTAGGGCCTGGAACCGGAACCCCAAAAGTACTAAGTCGATACCTCGTCAGTAGGCGGCCCAGTAGAAGCCTGTAAACACAAAGTTGCATATTTCTAGCGAGTCCCTTGCACCATATGAACTCATAGTCAGTACTCTGAGGATAAGTGTGCCGAATGAGGTTGTAGCAGCTCCGAAACTGGAACTTTCCAGTCTCCGTAGAATCTTCTGGCGGCTCCCAAATCCACCGATCAGCTGACAATTCGAGATCAATGGCGACAGTACTGATACTCTCACCTAGCTCCTCGGTATAGCGGTAGGACTCAGGCCTCCACTCTCCATCCCGGATAATACGTTGGCAAGTCATCCCCTACTATCCTCCGGATGCGACGGGACTCCCCTGATCTCTAATAGAAATTTTCGATCTATCCAAGGATCCCGCTAGAGGTCCGTTCCAGACCCATCCTTCATGACCCTCCGGGTAGCAGATTAGAGTACCCCCCTGTGCCTCAAGACAATCTTGAAAGTGACTGAATGATTGTTGTCAGTAGCACAGGACCAGAAGTTGCCATGTCTCATATATCTGCTATGCATCCAGTCATCCCAGAGGGACACCCTATTGATGAATCTCCATGCCAGCTTCAGCACAAAGGCCTCCCTGATCTCTAATAGCGGAAGAAGCCCCACTCCTCCCTCCTTCCTGGGACGACAAAGCTGCTTCCAGGAGATTGCCTGCATACCTTCCTTCCATATGAAGTTTGCACAAATCCGTTCAACTTTCTTGATAGGGTGGCAATAAAAAGCAGGATAGATTGCACCCAGAAATGAGCCACAGCCGATATCACCGATCTGACCAACTCGATGCGACCTCCAAAGGATAGACCAGCGGATTGCCATCCTTCGACCCTCCTCTGGACGTACTCCACCAGACTATGGCAGTCCTGGTCCTGAGCATAGTTGACAGTGAGAGGAACCCCTAGATATTTTACCAGGAGATCACTCCTCTCTACCCCCAAGGCTTCGGCTCGCTCCTCCTTCTGGGGGCAAAGAAAGTTGAAATACATCCTGCTCTTCTCTCTGTTCATTTGGAGGCCTGATAGGGATTTCAGTTTTCCCATAATCTCCGCAATCGTGTACATACCCTCCGCAGATGGCTGGATGAACACCAAGAGGTCGTCTGCATAAATAAGATGGGTGACCGGGGGGTCGACTCTCCTAAACAGTGGAACCAGCCTCCCATGATGTACCGTCATGTCTATCAAGCAAGTGAAGTATTCCATGACAAGCGTGAATAAGTAAGGGGACAGAGGATCGCCTTGCCTAAGTCCATGGTTGCTATGGAAGTACCCATATGGGGTGCCCTGGATAAGGACAGAGGAAGTGGGAGTCGTGATGCATTCCCGAATCCTTGCTACCTAGTGGACATCGAATCCCATGGCAGATATCAGATGACAAAGGAAATCCCTATTGACCATGTCATAGGCCTTCCTCAGATCCAACTTCACGCATGCCTTCTCTCCGCCAGGTTTACTGAAACCCCTCACCATCTCATGAGCCAGTAGGCTATGCTCCGCGATCAACCTCCCCTTAATGAAAGCCGCCTGGTTCGGAGAGACTAAGTCCTGTATGATCCCCTCCATCCGCCGGCACATAAAGTGCATAATTATCTTGTAGAGATAATTACAACACGCAATAGGCCTGAAATCTGCCAGCGATGTCGCACCCTCCTTCTTAGGCACTAGAGTCAAGAAGGTGTGGTTCAGCTCCTTCAGTAGCTTCCCCGTAGTGAAGAACACCTGCACCGCCTCGAGTATCAAGAATTTCAGGAAATCCCAGTACCGTTTATAGAACCCACTGCTAAAACCATCAGGCCCTAGAGCTTTCTTGGGATCCGCTATCTTGATAATGGACTCCACCTCCTCCATAGTAACGGGGGCAAGCAGTAGGCTATTCCCATAGGGTGTCACCAGTCACTTCGTAACTACATCCGGGAACGTAGACAGATAGTCAGACTGAAAATATAACTGAGAGTAGTACCTGACAGCCTCCCCTTGGATCTTAACCGGCTCCCCCACCAGGACACCCACTACATCAAGTAGTTGGGAGATGTTGTTCCGATGCTGCCTGGTCCGAATGACATCATAGAAGAATTTGGAACATCGGTCTCCACCCTTGAGCTAAGAACATTTAGCACGCTGGGCCGCACTAATCTCTTTTTGTAGGCGCATGATGTTGATCACCTCGATCAGCTCCTTCTCCCTTGCCGCTAAGTCTCCGTTCATCATGTCAGCTTGCATGTCCTGCTGGATGGTCCGCAGCTCAGCCTCCTTATCCTCCAGAGTGGTCATGGACAGGCCCCTAACCCAGCTCCGAAAGTCCTTCTTCGTGGATTTGAGCATATGCACCAACGAAACTGTGATGTACCCTCCTTCCGGCTAGCGAGACCCTCCAAAATAGCGTCCAGGTAACCCACTGAAAGATACCAGCTGTTGTTATACCTGAATGGACGCGACCGAGCAGTAGGTCGGATGGAGAAGCCAACCCTGATGGGAGAGTGGTCGCTCGTCCTAGCGGCCAGGCCCTCAGCTACGGAATTGGGGAATAGAAGAAACTACTCCTGTTGTCCAGGGCTCTGTCCAATTGGCAAGCCACTCTGTTACGGACCGCTTTGTTATGCCAAGTCCAGATGAATCCCGAGCGTGACAACCCATGAAGCCCCGCTGGAGAAGGCATCTCTGGAAGTTATACAGAACCGGATCAGGCATCGGCCGGCCCCCCACCTTCTCGCCCTGTGAATGAGAGCATTGAAGTCCCCCATCAGAAGAAGCGACAGGTGGAAGGAATCAGCCGTGGAGGCTACCCTGGAATGTTGCTCCACGGGATCTCTCGCCGTCGTCTGACATTGTGGCCGTACACTACTCCCAATAAGAACCGAAAGCCACCCTTATTTGTAAACGAGATGGCTATCAGTTGCTCCGTTATTAAGGTCAGGTCCCCATCCTAACACTTAGAGTTCCATCTGACCCAGATCCTCGCCATATCACAAAGAGGCAAGTTGTGGAGTTGATCCCAGTGGGATGGAGTCCGCATGACAAGAGACTTCTCCCCTTTAATATTAGTCTCCAGCAGGACAGAGATTTTGTACTTCTCTCTGTGTAAGACCCTACAAATCTTCTTCCATCTCCCTAACGAACACGCATCCCTCACGTTCCAGGCGATTACCGCCATTAATTATTGGACGATAAGGTCCCCTGAACGTCACCTAGATTGGCACCTGGGAAAGGTACCACATCCATCGCTACCATATTCTCCTCCATCCCAGCAGTAGGGGCCTGCTGGGTCGCTGGCTGGGAGAGCACCAGCACCCAGGCCGGGTTATCCACACAGAGCGCCTCATCCCCAGCGGGGGAATGTCCTCCCACACTTGAGGGGCCATCCCGGAGTGATCCAGCACGTCTCTTCCTGCTATAGAACCTTTCCTCCGAAGATCCGCCCACACCCTGCTCCTCTCTCCCCAAGGCTACCATGCCTCTGGTGACCATGCTCCTCTGTGCCGAGAAGGTGATTATCGTCCCACTCGGGGGCGACCGATTGTGGAGAGATAGTAAGACTTATTTCCCCAACCTCCTCCATCGGTCGATCACCCTCATGCATGTTATCCTCCGCTACGTCGTCTCCGGATAGGGCTTCCATCTCGTGAGGGGCCAGACGCCTCAGTAGAAGGCAGAGACGTAGTCGCCCCCGCCTGGGAACCTCCTGACGAACAAGTACTGACTAAATGCCCGAAATAAGCACAATGTGAACAGTTGGGGGAACCCATTCATACTCCACCTTCTGGGTTAGAACCTCTTCAGAAGGCACTTCGTACTCTAAAACCCTCGGTAGCTCCCTGCCCGCTCGAATCTCCACGAATATCCGTGCATACATCAACCGCGATCTAAAAGCGGTAGCATCATCAGCCTTAATCGGGGTGCCCACCAGGCTAGCTAGCCGTATAAATAATGGAATGCTCCAGAACCTGACTGGGAACTCCAAAAAATGTATCCAGACAAGTATGGCTTCTCACAACGCAGGTCGGGAGTCCACTCTTTCAGGAAGATCAACCTGCCATCGAACGTCCATGGACCTCCTTGCAGGATTCTGGTGACATCTTCTGCGAGCCCGAACTTCACGTAGTAGAAGCTATTCTTCCTAGCAAATATCTCCATACTGCCTTTTGGCTGCCAGACACGTACCGCGTAATCCCGGATCTGGCCGTAGAATGGCTTGTCCCTCAGGACTTACAGGACAAGCATGTTTTCCCAGAAGGCAGCCACCTTCTCAATCTTCTCAGCTGGAAAGGAGGCCCGAAATCTAATCCCAACCTTCTTCGGCGATACGAACTCCATAGAGGTATGACTCTTTGGACCCCAACGGTTTGCATATATATGCCCAGGACCTTCCCGTAGGATGGGAGGGCGCCCCCTGGGGATGAGGGATGCCCCCATGAGTGACTCCAAGAGGGGATGGCCCCGCCCCTGGCCTCCCAAGTCCACAACTTTGCCCTTCCCTTTTTCCACCGTTATCGCCTTGGGACGCAAGTCCATCGATCTCCCCGCAGACACCACAGAGCCACGGGCCATCGTCCGTAACCCCGTACCCTCTCCCGGTCACCTCGCAGTAGGGTAGCACGCTTTATGGTGGTTCAACACGCTGCCAGCTTTACCCCTGGTCTTTGCTCCCCGTCGTCTCGTGATCGTCGTCCATCCACCTCCATCTGCCTGGTCCCTTTTAGATCCAGATCCTAGATGAAAATCTGGATTCTTCGTCAGATCTGGAACCCACCGATCCGCCTGTCCAGACAGTCCTCCCCCGACAACCACAATCTGGGTTTGCCGGCCGTCAATCCCGCCCGGCCGTTTTTGCTCGGCCTCCACCACCTGACCCCCAGCCTAGGGGCCCGAGCTAGCACCCGCGACCGCCAAGGAGGCGTCGACCAACCCTGCCGGATTTAGCCCCGCAGCCCCACCTTATTCAACCCCGCAGTCGCCGCCCGCGGACTCGCCGACCACCCCCGCTGGCCCTCCGCCTGGCGCACGGGGGGGCGCACCGGTGTCCCAGGGTTGGGACCCCCTCCCGATCTCCTTCGTAGACGAAACCCTAGGGTTTCTCCCGCAGTCGCCTGGGTCGCCTACTCCCTTAGCCATCTTTTTCTGATACTATACATATATATATATATATATATATATATATATATATATATATATATATATATATATATATATATATAATATATATATGGGTGGGGATCACATGACACTGTAGAAGCATAAAAAATATGGGGTTCATGCGTATTTCAAATTGTCGCATAGGTACTTTGGGCCAAACAGGTCCGCATGAAGGAAAGCCGCATGACTGTTCAAAGACATATGCGGCCCGTCGACAAACAGCTGTAGAAGAAAGATATGCAGCCAAGAGGAGCAGTTCGACTGATAAAGCCGACAAGTCCTGGCAAAACATGACAGTTCTGACACTTCGACAAAAAAGATAAGACGTGAGCCGTCGCCCAAAAACAGGATTCGTTCGCCTCCATGCGGCCAAAAGAGTGTCATCTAAGCCGCATGAACCTTATGCGGCTTAGACTAATGTGGCCCCAAAGTTTCCAAACTTCATACAGCCAAGAATGACTGTGATCCAAGCCGCATGAGTCTCATGCGACCCACATGATCGAAGACTGAGAAAACTATACACTACAGGATACGTGGCAATCTGACCAAGTCCTTAACTACCCAGATTTGCTGCAACAAAATCCCAACAAATCGACAGATGGCAGTAAAAGAGCGGATCTTCGCGTGCTAATCAGCCACGTGGCCGCAAGCCGTCTATGCGGTTCAAAATACATCCTATTATAAGTAGCAGGGTGCCACACCCCTGCAAAAGGCTGGCAACCTTTAAGAAAAAAGCAATATCTTCACGAGCTAGAGACTGCATCAGATAGTCCACGGAGTAAGGCAGAGTTGATAGCACTTTCCCGAGCCTCCACCGTCACCCCTCCAGAATCAAAACTAAACAATTGTACTTAGATTGTTTCCTAGGATTTCTTTCTAGGCTCTTCTTTGTACAAGTGAGTTTGCAATCAATTTCAGTGTTCTGTAATACCTGTCGTTGATTTTTTTATGGCAAACACGATGGCGACTCTACTGGGGACATCCTTCTCTTCTGATGAGAAGTTGCTGACGCAATCTGACGCGTCCAAGCTCGGCTCCACACAGAAGATCCTTGTCGTTTGCTTTGACCAACAAGCCTTCGAAGAATTGCTCTCTGAAGGGAGCGCCAGCCCGTTTCAGAAGCGAGCCAACCCGAAGAGGACTCGCAAGGCGTCGGTGCGCAAAACTATTGGCCCCGACCAAGTTCTCGAAGAAGCTCCTTCTGCAGCCCAAGACGGTGACCAGAACTCTCCTGCGGCTTTGTTTTCGACCGCAGAGGACCCCACTGTCCCCAAATCCAGCAGAGGAAAATACTACGATGCTGAGTTTTTGGGGGCACAAAGGAAATCCAAGCAGACAAAGAAGAGGTCGCAGAGAAGAGATGGGCAGTCTGTCCATGCAACAGCCAACTCTGGCCGCAGGCAGATAACTCATGTGGCAGCCAACTCTGGCCGCAGGCAGACAACTCATGCGGCAGCCAACTCTCACCGCAGGAAGATGATCCATGCGACAGCCAGCTCTAGCCGTAAGAAGATGGTCCATGTGACGACCAATCCTGCCCTCAGACAGGACGTCTCATGCGGCCCTATCAGAAGCTCTGTGTTCGACCGTCTCTCATGCGGGCCCGACACCATACGGCCCACTGAGGATGCGGGATGTATCAATCTGGACTCTTTTTACTACGTGCCTTTGGATGCTAAGTTAAAAAAGTCTAGGGCAGTGCGGGCCCAACCAGCCTAGTCAACTGTCTAAGTTGCTGACTGTCGGTGGGCCCCGTTGACTGTTACACGGGCTCCTGACGAAAAGTTGTACAGAACCACCCGCGTCCAGTCTCCCAGGGCTAACAGACATGGTGGGTCTTTAAAGTCTCCCTCTAAAGATCTAGAGCAAGTGCTTTTACTAGCCACGGATAAGGGAGCAAACATGATGCCTAAGCACCCGTGCGCTCGGGATTCCTGAGTTCACAAATTTGGTCCAAAGGTAGAGCAGCTTTCCACCGACTTACGTGACGTGATTACTCACAAACGCAAGACGACAGCGTCGGCATGCAATGAGTCCCTCTCGGGGGCGTCGTTGTACCCAAGTCATCATCAACTGCTGCTGTGACAAATCAGCAGCACCTGAAGATCGGCAGTCAGTTTCTAGCGACTGCAGCAGCCAGCACCTGTCCGACAGGTACAAATTCCAGGGGACGAAGAGTTTCCTTTCGCCTCCTGTAATTTAACTCAAAAAGTTCCTCCTAGCAAGGAAGCAAAAAAAACAGGCTCTTCCGGCCATCTCGGCCAGTATTGCAAGGAGACCCTCATCTGGGAGTTCCCATCAACCACAGGGGGTGTCTATTTAGGCACTCGATCCAAAAAGAAGCTTCCGGCACTCGGGGGTGCACCTTCGACCTCTTTGAGAGTAGATAAAGCTGTGGGTAGCAGCCCCCTCAATGTATGCGACAACCCGGTATACCAAGAGCACACGCAGGGGGTAGAGATCCTCCAGAACTCTGTAACAGAATCGGATTTCCCTGAGGGCTACCCCCCTCGCCAAGATGATGCGGCTTCCTACACAGGGGGTAGCACCCCTTTCGAGTCAGAGGAAGATGATATTCTGACATTGCCTGACGATTTCTCTATACAAGGGTACCGCACAGAGAGTACCTCTGCCACAATCCCCTCCACCCCTACCCACGTGAGAACAGTCTTTTTGACTGACAACGATCATGAAGCGCCTTCCGACCAACAACGGCTAGAAGTGCTGGAAGCCATGCTCCTGTCCTTGGTCAAGTCCGTAGACGAGATCAAAGCCGCCTTGCCAACTCAACCAGCAAGGACGCCCGGACAAACAAGCTTGGGACCCGCAGTCAACGCGGACTCCAACACGACCACCCCTCCTTTGGGTGATGATCCCTTAGCATCATCCGTGCCTTCAGCTGCAGATGAAGCCAAGAAGGCAAGAAGGGAAGTCCAAGAGCTTCGAGCGATGTTCAATGCCCGAGACTCCTCTCGGGATCTTAGAATACGGCAGCCATATCCTGTCGCATGGAGGGACGTACATTTTCCACCACGGTACAAGCCGTTCCATATCGATTCTTATGATGGAAAGACCTCTGCTAGTCGGTACATGACTTACTTTGAAGTCACCACCGACCACTTGCCGCATAGTGACGCCATCCTCACGCGATTATTCATCGAAACATTGGAGGGGATTGCGTTCGACTGGTACCACAACCTTTCCGACAACTGTATCCATTCTTTTGACGGCTTCAAGCACATGTTCCTGGAGAGATTCTACGAAGTGGGGCATGATACGACGATATCATCTCTTATGGACGTCGTTCAAGGAGAGAGAGAGCTGACAAGGAACTATATCAAGCGGTTCCGCCAAACCGCAATGAGATTGCCCCAGGGCAATCCCGAGAGCTCCTTGATTGAAATCTGCCAGAAGAATCTGCTCCCTGTAATTAGCCTCTGGATGGGTGACGATCAGTTCAGAGATTGGACGACCTTCATCATAAGTGCTACCAACGCAGAGGCAAAATTGAAGAAGGCTCGCCAGCTGGGATTACACATCCCAGACGGAGAAGATAAGGACAGACGTCCTGGTTCCACCTCCAGTAACAACAACAGTGGTGCCACCACCAACCGGGACAATAAGGGCAAACAGGCTATGGTCACTGACGCGACTCAGAAGCCCAAACAAAAACATGCAGAATGTCCGTGGCCCAAGATCAACTACTCATTTGAAGATAGTCATGTCAAACCTATCTTTGATATGCTCTTGTAAGGGGGTAGGATCCAGCTCCCGCCACCAAGGCGCGTGCCCCGAGCAGCAGAAATGGAGGACCCAAAGTATTATCACTTCTACCGCTATGTCCATCATGCCACCCAGGATTGCTTCTAATTGAAGCGGTACATTCAGATTCTTATCGACTCCAAAGCTCTGTCGATAGACTTTGAAGAGGTTACCGTGGCAGCAAACATAGTATCTATTCAGTTCGGCGACTTCCCTCCAACAAGCACTCCAGACGGGGTAATACCTGTCCTCCGGGCAACGATGGAGGTTACTAATCTTCCACCCATTCGAAGCCAGACATCTAGATTGATACCCCTCACCACATTGCAAGGAGAGATCATGTGGGTGCATCCACACTTTGTGCCCGAAGTTACCCAGGGGGTGTCATCTCCTGCCAGCAAGAAAAAGGGCAGGAAGTCTAGATTTTGCCATACAATTTTAGCCGAGGTTGAGGAAGCTGCAGCCATTGTTACCCGGTCTGGAGCACAAGTCCAGCCCGCACGGGATCGTTCAATCGAAGATCCTCAGCCAGCAACGTTGCCTTCCTCTGATGTTCCAAGGCCATCTCAGCCTCCACTGGCTGATAAGTCCAAGACAAGGGAGACCCGCTTCGACAGGCCACTCTACAATGATATACCTCAGGGACTGGAGAGACCTTACAACTTCAACATATTAGCACAATTGGATAATATGCCAGCAAAGTTATCGCTATAAGAGCTCCTAAGGCTCTCCAAGGATCTTCGTGTCGCATTAAGCGAAGCCGTCCAGAATACTGACACCTACTTAGCCCAAGTCAAGCCTCCAGGGAAAGACCCGACAGCAGATTTACAGGGCGACGATAACACAGATATAATGCCCAACATCTTATTTACTCCGCAGGACATGTTGATTAAGACCAACTTGCATGATCGCCCCTTGTACTACACTGGATACATAGGCGACATCAAGGTGGATCGGATGCATATCGACCCGGACTCGTCAATAAGCATCATCCCGAAAAGCTTGCTCCAACTCCTTGGCATCCCTATGTATCGGCTAGCAGCAACCAACACTGCCATTAGCGGTTTTAACTCAGGAAGAAGCTATCCTCTAGGGAAGATCCGGTTGATGTGCCAGTTTGGTGACTTGAAGACGGAAGTTACCTGCTACATCATAGATGCAGACACCTCCTACAACATCCTCCTGGGACGTCCGTGGATACATGACTATATGATCGTGCCATCCACCCTCCACCAGTGTTTTAAGTATGTCAGTAAGCACGGTTCTGTGAAAACTGAATTCGCCGACAATAATCCCTTCAAAGGGGTTGAATCTTATTACTCTTCGGAGGCTTGTCTATATGACGAATCCAGAAAACATATAATCGACGAGCTGGAAGTCATCACAAGGCCAGAAGAACCCTTGAGGATTCGTCTCCAAGCTCGCAAATCGGGCAAGGCCGTACCCCTTGTCGCAACCTTGCGTAAAGTGGTGCTCGGTTCCCCTGTCACACATGTGCAGTCAGAACCAATGGTCATCCGTCTCCCGAGATCCAGCCAGGAGCCAAAACCTGTTATAGGACCAATGGTGATCCGGCTGCCAAAGTCCAATCAAAGGCAACAGGAAGATGCGAAGCCCTCTGTAACACTGATGGTAATCCGATTGCCAAAATCTGCTCCAAAGCGACCAGAAGACACAAAATCCCTTGCCGAGGCAATTGTCATCCGTCTTCCCAAGATGAGCCAGCAGCCAAGTGTTGATCCAACACTCCCAGGCAAGTCAGTACCTCAAGCAGAACCCTTGGTGATCAAGTTGTCCAAGATAGCGTGCCGAACTCTAAGCTCGCAAGGGGTAGCCAAGGAGGACGGAGAACTGGCCAAATACGCGGTTACACAGGCGGATGGCCCCTCTCTTGATGATGTAATCCCGGTGGATAAAATTTCTCATTTCATAAATAAGAGGCTGTCGTTAGACTATTCTGAGTATGATAAGCCTAATCTAACGTATGCCGCACGGGACTGTCTAGACATTAGCCTGCACACACAGGTGACAACCGTCCATACCCCAAATCGACTTGCTCCCATAAAAGGTGCTTACTTTCCGGTCTCAGACAGAAGAGGATGGGATCACACAATCATCTTTGGCCGAAAAGAAGGTCCTCAATCTTTCACGCCACAAGAGTCCGACCTCGGACCCGAAGCCGGAAGACTACCGCTCTACTTGTAAGTCCTCAAGCCAAATACTTCATGCAAAAGCAGGGGTATGACATGGAGGCTACCACGGGTCTAAATTATGGTAGTGGTCGATGATTGCCTCTACAGCCGGCGGCACCGACAGGGAAGCCTCAGGATCATTATCATAAATCCAGACGCAGCCTCGGATATGTTACTCCACCAACAACGCCCGAAAGTTCTGACGAAGAATGTGACTGGCACTCCCATTCGTCCGATTCACCCATTTACGACTCCTATAGCAGTATTGGAGATATATTCAGACAGACATTATCTGCCAATATGACATCCGCTAATATCGAAGAAGAAGACGAAGACCTACTTGAACCACTTGAGTTGGAGCCGTAGGTCCAGCAACTAGATGCACAATAGGAGAAACGCTTTGAACTTCGTGATCCTCCTACTGAAGATGAGGTTATGCAAGTTGACCTCAGCGATGAATCCTCTCCAAAGCCAATCTGTCAGTAAAAGTCTGACAAACGATGAGCGGGAGTCATTGTTACAACTCGTCAGAGAATACATCGACGTCTTTGCCTAGAGCTATGAAGACATGCCAGGGCTAAACCTCGAGATTGCACTCCATAAGCTCAACATTTATCCGGACGTAAAACCAGTAAAGCAACAGCAGCGACAATTTCGTCCAGACATCATGAATTCCATCGAGGCGGAAGTGAACAAGCTTATAGCTAGCGGTTTCATCCGTGAAGAGCAGCACCCAGACCGGGTAGCCAACGTAGTGCCAGTCATCAAGAAGAACGGGAAAATTCGAATCTGTATCGATTTCTGCAATCTGAATACGGCATGTCCTAAGGATGAATTCCCTCTTTCGATCACCGATATAATGATCGATAATACGTGTGGCTTCGAGCGCATGTCCTTTATGGATGGCTTTTCAGGATACAATCAAATCAAGATATCTCATGATGATGAGAAGCATACATCATTCCGAACGTCGATCGGCGTATATTGTTATACGGTCATGCCCTTTGGCCTGAAGAACGCCGGTGCAACATATCAAAGGGCTATGAGTGTCATCTTCAGAGATCATTTGTGCAAGACGGTGGAGTGTTACGTAAACGACATCGCCGTCAAGAGCCACTCCAAAAACGATCATTTACATGACTTGAGAACAGTGTTTGACCTCATGCGGGCACACAACCTGAAGATGAATCCTACCAAGTCTTTTCTGGGGGTGTCCAGCGGAAAGTTCTTGGGCTTTGTTATTACTTCCCGGGGCATTCACATAGATCCCGACAAAACAAAAGCAATCCTGGAGATGAATCCACCAAAGAACCTCCGCGAACTCTGCGGCCTTCAGGGAAGATTAGCCTATATCAGGAGGTTTATATCTAACCTCTCAGGGTGATGCCAACCCTTCACTCAACTCGTGAGGAAAGGTGTCTCTTTTGTATGGAACGAGGAATGTCAGCATGTCTTTGATGATATTAAGGAGTACCTGATGAATCCGCCAGTTCTGGTAGCCCCGGTTGTCGAAAAGCCCTTCATGCTCTATGTACGGACGATGGAACACTCCCTCGGTGCTCTGCTAGCACAGAATAATGACGCGGGACATAAACAAGCCATTTATTATCTCAGCCGGATGATGGTAGGACCGGAACATAGGTACACTGCCATGGAGAAGGAGTGCCTTGCCCTAGTGTTCGCCATTCAGAAAACACGATACTATGTGACAGGCCAGACCATCCATGTTGTTTCACGAGTTAATCCCCTTAGGGTTCTCATGACCAAGTTAGGCGCACTCAGTTAGAGGCAAGCCACCTGGGCGATACTATTATCCCCATACGACATAGTTTTTATTTCGCAGAAGGCTATCAAAGGTCAAGCCCTGGCTGACTTCCTAGCAGCCCATCCTGGCTCAAAAACGGTCAGAATTTATGAAGAAATTCCTGATGAAGTCGTCGCCTCGAACATAACTTTGCATGACGCCATTTGGCGAATGTTCTTCGACGGTGCTTCAAGAACGGGGCCACAAGGTGATATCGTCGCTGGAGTCAGGGTGGTATTAATTTCTCCCTCTGGACTAGTAGTCAATCGGGCGTATTCTCTTACAGAACCCTGTTCGAACAACGTAGCCGAATATAACACTCTAGTCATTGGGCTCCAACTCACAAAAGAAGTGGGAATCAGATACCTGGAAGCTTATGGTGACTCGCAGTGGGTTGTTAACCAGGTCCGAGGTTCATATGAGGTTCGCAATGAGGACCTGATTCCCTATTATCAGACGGCAGTTGCCATCATTACAACCTTGGAGGGGTTCTTTATAGAGCACGTTTTTAGGCTTCAAAATATCGAAGCCGATGCCCTGGCCGGTCTCGCCGCTTCATTGGCACTCCAAAATAACACTCATCATCTAGTCGACATAATAGGCCATGAATTGGTCTACCCCAGGAATAATCTTCAATTGGGTATGAGTTACTCCGCCCAGATAACCAACGACATACAAGACTGGAGACGCCCGCAAATTGACTTTGCGGTCTATGGAATTCTGCCAGAGAATGTGAAGGAAGCTACCTTAATCAGAAGACGCTCCCTCAGATTCTTCTACGATACGGAGACGAAAATGTTATATCGACGATCCTACGAAGGGCTACTACTAAGATGCCTGTCAAATGTAGAAGCCAAAGAAGCTCTACGTGAAGCTCATGACGGTACTTGTGGGGCTCACCAACCTGGCCCGAAATTGTAAGATCATCTTCGCCGGATGGGTTATTATTGGCCCACAATGGTCACAGATGCAGTTGATTATGCAAAAAAGTACAAGGCTTGCCAGATCCATGCAGATTTTATACATCTGCCATCTGAATTCTTGTACCCGACAGTGGCCTATTGGCCATTCGAAGCATGGGGAATGGACATCATTGGACCAATCACCCCGCCATCATCTAGAGGGCATCGGTTCATACTTGCAATCACCGATTACTTCTCCAAATGGGCGGAAGTTGTTCCGTTGGTAGAGGTCAAGACATCGAACGTGATTAGCTTCATAAAACATCACGTCATCTACCGTTTTGGACTGCCTCGGAGGATTATCCACGACAAAGATCCGTAGTTCGCAAGCCACGCTTTCTATCGATTTTGTGATAAGAATCGAATTCAAAATATGGCCTCGACAACATATAACCCCTCGGCCAACGGTCTGGCTGAAGCCTTCAACAAAACCATAATCAAGCTCCTCAAAAAGTTTGTGTCAGCAAACAAACGCGACTGGAATGAAAAGCTTGGTGAGTGCTTATGGGCGTATCGGACGACAATTCGGACGGCTACAGTAAATACACAATTCTTCTTGGTTTACGGGAGCGAGGCAGTCCTCCCATTGGAGACTCAAATCCCCTCGCTTCGAGTAGCCCTTACCTACCGGTTAACAGCGGATAATAACTACCGTCGACGGCTACAAGAGTTGGAAGCATTAGATGAGAAGCGTTTACAAGCTCAACAAAACATAGAGCTCTACCAAGCGCGCATCTCTCGGGCTTTCAACAAGAAAGTCAAACAGAGAATATTCCAAGTCGGTGATCTTGTTTTGGCCATTCGCAGACCAATGGTCATGACTCACAAGACCCCCGGCAAATTCCAACCTAAATGGGAGGGTCCGTTCATCATCGAGACTGTATTCTCCAACGGCGCGTACCGTCTCGTAAAACAAAATAGAGACTTGCTCATGATGCCCATCAGCGGCAAGTTCCTCAAGAAATACTATGTCTAAATGACACTTTCTATCTCTCAGATTGTAAGTTATATACCCTCTGGTATCGCTGAACTCACACTCCGACTACAAATCTCCCAGATTGTTGAGTTATGTACCCTCATGTACCACTGAACTTACTCTCTGACTACTCCGAATGAATTCATATCTCATCTCTTGGTCGTATCTATGAACTCCCTAGTCATAGCTTTTCTCCGCCAAGAATTTGCCTCAAAATCTATTACCCGCACCACCGGTGCGCAGAAGGGTAATAGGTCCATAAAAACATATCATAATCTATTGCCCGTACCATCAGTGCATAAAAAGGGTAATAGGTCTACAAAATTCTCCGACAAGGAAAACAACCACGTCTATACTACCTCTGAGTTGTTTTCTCATCCATCACAAACAAATCACCCAATGCATAGAACTTCCACGTTGATAGCACCTCTGAGTTGTTCTGTGTACCCCTATCATGCCTACCCCTATCATATCCTCATTACCTATGAGTAGGAAGGCTTTGTTTTGACCCGTATTTACTACGTCCTCATTACCTCTGAGTAAATATGTTGGTTTTCTCTCCACTTATTATCAGTACTCGCATCACCAGTACACAAAAATGGTGATAAGTCCACAAAAATTATCCTAATCTATTACTCACACCATCGGTGTACCAAAGAGTAGTAGGTCTACAAAATATCATTCAAATCTATTTGCTCGCATTTCCATATGCACAAAAGGACAATAGGTCCACAAAAATCCCCCAGTGGGATGTCCTTTACAAATGTTGTATTAGGCCCTCTAGTACAAGCACCACAAATAGAATGGAGTGAACATACTCTGCTTATTCAAGATCAGTTACATTCATAGGACAACATCGACAGCAAAGAAAGGAAAATCTGGCAATACATAGTTGGGTTTGACAGCACTTCGTTTTCAAGCAGTTTCGTGGCCCTCGAAGGAAGTCATGTTTTACTGCTGAGAAGCAAACAAAGCTGTTGAATCTCCAAGGAGCTGCCAGGAGGAGGGTAAATATAGCATGCTATCCTCCCTTCCGTATTGCGGATGCCTTAGCCCTGCTTCCCCGAGAGACCATACCTTCAAAATATGGTCCCTGATGGTGGTTTCGCCTACTTGGAGAGCCGTGAAGGCAGGACGTTCATAACGATGCCTGACCACCATCCAACTCTCTGAGGTATAAAGGCTCTTCCTACCACCAGGGTAAAACTCTTACGAAGCATGAAGAGTCCTGAGTTGTTTGATGTGTATGCCAAAAAGGCGTGGGGAAAACTCTTCCGAAGCATGAGGAGTTTTGAGCTCTCTGATGTAGGCGCCAGAATGTTATACTTTCACTCCATCACTGATACCGGTCCTGAAGAAGCTTGCTAGGCAGATCCCTATACAAAAAATGAGAAAAAGGGGATTTAGCACCAAGAAAACAAAGAACTCTGTTATGCGGTCTAGCCAGTTAGACGGCCCAGCCAAAATAGAACTCATACAGCCCACAGTCGTGAGGTCGGCTTCATGAAGTACTCATGCAATATTTATACGCCTCAGTCATTATCATGCGGCTCAGTCATGAAGAACTCATGCGGCCCAATACTCGTACGGATCAGTCACAAGGCGATCATGCAGCCCAATCTTACAGTATTCATGCGGCCCGATCATAAAGTGCTCACGCGACACCTATGCGGCTCGGTCATGAAAAGTTTATACAGATCCATCTTGAGGCACTCAGCCGGTTCAAGTTCGAATAAGCAGCGGTTATGCGACTCAGTCTATGCAGCCCTATCATATAGAACACATGTGGTCCAGACGAGATAGGGCATACATCGACCAGGCTTATAGCAGAGGCAGTATATGACAGGCCCGCATGAAAATTTATGCTATGGCCATTTAAAATTTTCAGTCATCACCTGCTCACCGTCCTTACTCTTGAGAGCAGATTGCACGTCGAAACGAATGGAAGGAGCGTCTGTCGTTCTGACGGAGAAGCAAATCTCTTCCCTTTGGCCGCTGCACCAATCGACTTAGAAGCTTTTGGAGCCATAGCAGAAAATATGACAAAGTCGAAGGAGGAGAAGGTGAAAGAGAAAAATCTCTCTCTGAATGACTCATATTTATAGAGTTGCTGAAAAGAGACTCTTCGATTCTCGAGATCATTAAGGATAGGGACGACGTTTGGGGACTTTATCCCTAATAACCGTCGAGCGTCTCTTCGATTTTCGAGATCACTAAAGATAAAGTCGACATTTGGGAACTTTATCCCCAGTAACCGTTTCATCTCGAAAAATAGATCCACAACCGAATCAAAAAAATTAAATGCAGCAATGACAGCTGGCAGACTCTCTGCGGCTCGAAGCGTCCCTGCGACTCAAGATTTGTTCTGCGACTCAGGATCTCCTTGCGGCTCAATATTTCTCTGCGACTCAAGATATCTCTGTAGTTCGAAAAAACTTCCTGCAAAGTTGAAGACTCCCTATGGCTTGACATATTTTTATGCTTCTTATTCAAAGTATTCCAAATTTGTAATTTAAAAACTTTGAAGGGGGTCTTGTAGAAACATGAAAAATATGGGGTTCATGCGGATTACAAATTGCCGCATAGATACTTTGGGCCAAACAGGTCCGCTTGAAGGAAAGCCACATGACTGTTCAAAGACATATGCGGCCCGTCGATAAACAGCTGTAGAAGAAAGATATGCGACCAAGAGGAGCAGTTCGACTGATAAAGCTGACAAGTCCTGGCAAAACATGACAGTTCTGACACTTCGAAAAAAAAGATAAGACGTGAGATGTCGTCCAAAAGCAGGATTCGTATGCCTCCATGCGGCCAGAAGAGTGTCATCTAAGCCGCATGAACCTTATGCGGCTCAGACTCATGCGGCCCCAAAGTTTCCAAACTTTATACAGCCAAGAATGACTGTGAACCAAGCCGCATGAGTCTCATGCGACCCCACATGATCAAAAACTGAGAAAACTATACGCTGTAGGACACGTGGCAATCTGACCAAGTCCTTAACTATCCAGATTTGCTGCAACAAAATCCCAACAAATCGACAGATGGCAGCAAAAGAGCGGGTCTTTGCGTGCTAATCAGCCACGTGGCCGCAAGCCGTCTATGCGGCTCAAAATACATCCTATTATAAATAGCAGGGTGCCATACCCCTGCAAAATGCTGGCAACCTTCAAGAAAAAAGCAATATCTTCACGAGCTAGAGACTGCATCAGATAGTCCACGGAGTAAGACAGAGTTGATAGCACTTTCCCGAGCCTCCACCGTCACCCCCCAGAATCAAAACTAAACAATTGTACTTAGATTGTTTCCTAGGATTTTTTTCTAGGCTCTTCTTTGTACAAGCGAGTTTGCAATCAATTTCAGTATTCTGTAATACCTGTCGTTGATTTTTTTATGGCAAACAGACACATACAATTTGACATCTAAAGAAACACACGATCTTAATCGCACATCAATTGAAATGAATAGTTCATATTTGATAAAGTAATTGTAGTAATTAGCATGCATACCAAATTTAATATCCCACTAATTAATACAACCTACTATTAATTAGCATGCATGTCAAATTTGACTTCAATGCATGTTAATTTGGTATACATTTAAATATGAACCATTCATTTCAATTGATGTGCGGTTGAGATCGCGTGTTTCTTTAGATGTCAAATTGCATGTGTCATGTGATCCCCACCATATATATATATATATATATATATATATATATATATATATATATATATATATATATATATATATATATATATATATATATATATTACAAATGACCTCTAGCCTAGTGGTTAAGAGATATTCATGCGGCCCAAGTGGTCGGTAGTTCGAGCCTAGTGGAGGCGAGTTCGCCACAATTACCCATTGCTTCAATAATATATATATTGGGTCGAGCCCTTTTTGGCGAACTCGCCTCCACTGGGGCTCCACAGTTCCCTATTTTCAAGCCCTTCTGGAATTCCCTCCTATCCTGGGTCTAGCCGTTTTAGGTTCCTCTTCTCCCCTTCTTTTGTTGGTATTCGTGTATAGGCTTCAGCATTTTGCGCCTTCTTGTATACTTGTTCAACTTCGGCTTTTCAGCTTTATGGAATAAAATGGAAGTGTTTTGCCTATATATATATATATATATATATATATATATATATATATATATATATATATATATATATATATATATATATATATAAAGGGACATGTTTGTGGATTCTCATGATCATCAATAAAATGAGGAAAAAAAGTGAGAAAAGAAAGATTGAAGAAAATGAAGGTTTCAAATCTTCTTGGATGTAAAATACAAAACTTGTTTGGTTGCTTATGCCTTCTTCTATTGCATTCGGGATCGTGAATATATAGAGATTGAAGAAGATGGAGGTTTTTCCTGATCTTGTATTTTTTCCATTTTAATTTTTTAATTATTATTGTCTTCTTTACAAGAGTGAGCCACCTCGGTTCGTCGTTGGCGTCGGCCTTATCAAGAAGCGATATATTCTTAAGGAATAGTTTTTGTTTCTTATTCCCAATAAGTGATATCGAAGTGTTCTTCCAAAAAGAGAGATCTTTGTGTCAGTTATATACTTGAAGATCGAAAATGGCAAGGATGCTACGACAACGCTTGGACAGTTTATGGTGCGAACATTTGGAAAAATCTAAGTAGCCATGGTTGGTAAAGGGTGTTGGAATTATTCAATAATTAAGGGGCCACACATGTAAAATTAATTGTGTTTAGGCTATCTAAATAATTAAGCCAAATTAAAGTGGTCTATTTGGAAATTGGCTTAAGGGTATAATTGTCATGGAATTAATGTGTAGATACCGGAGATAATTCTAATTTGATGAGGGGCCAAATTAGAAATGTCAAAACATATAAATATATGTATTCATTAGGGTTATGGTCCCCAACTTATACGGCCACCAAAAGAGAGGTTTTCTCTTTTTCTCTTCTGCATCCCCATCAACAGAAAGAGAGGGACAAAGAATTTGGATTCATCTTTATCATTAAGGGTCGTAGCAAGTTGGAAGATCGAACCCCATAAAAGGACGACCGCTTCAAGATCTATCAAGCCTAGCAAAGAATTCAGGTACGCTTCCGCAATCTAATTTATGTTCTTCATCTCATGAATCGACAGGGTACAATAAATTACTAACAAGTGGTATCAAAGCCTTTCTGTTTGATTTATGAGGTTGAAGTTTCAAAATCAATTTTTTGTTATTGTTCAGAAATCATAGATCCTCCATTCTAATTTTAATTTAGGGTTCCAATGGTTCATAAAATAAAATTTATTATACACGAATATTAGATCTACAGTTTCTCAATAACTGATTTCTTGATCCTGCGATGCACAAAAAAAAATTCAGATATTTGTTCCGGCAAGATCATGCTGGACATGTATCCAAACGATACATCCATAATTAATGGACTAGGATGACACTTATGTTTGTGTTGTTTGATTAAAATTGTTGGCAGTACTACACATGGTGGGTTATAATTTATGGTGGAATATAATTTATATATTTTTTTAGTGTTGTACTAGATGGCTAAATAAATAGAACAACTATTGGGATCTTGTCTTCTACTTCTGAGTTATTTCCGTACATAAACAATTGTTCCAACATATTTGCACATCATAATTTATTTATTTTATTTTTTTGCATACATGTTTCTCCATTGCTTACAAGTACATTGATTTGTTGTCAATCCTTCGTTGATTTGATCGCCATATTAAGAAAATCTTGATAGAATTCATAATTTATGTACAGTAATGATCTCTCAGTTCATGCTTAAATATTAGATATGGACGCATGTGATAATGACCGCAGAAATTCTCCATTATATTAAATATGTATGAATATGCTTATTGCTGGACATGTGATAATATGGAATGTCGGTTAGATTCCAATTACTCATGCTGATAGATATTTGGTGTTACTCAATTTAGAGTATTTTCCAATCTAAGTTGATCATTGGAGGACAAATTGGAATCAAATATAGACAATTTTATGTTTGGCATAAATTTAGTTTCCAATAAATTTATGTTCTAAGTCATATATTTGATGTAATCTATTGGCGTACATATCTTCAGCAGATTATTTTAATATAATCTTTATGGGTTATTTGAAGCAATCTATTGGTCCATATCTTCAGTAAAATATTACGTGAATTTTATTATGTTGACAATGCTCAGTTTAGTCAAATTAAGAATATTTGTTTTAATCATGTAAAGAGATTCACATGCTTATGATTATCTTATTTGAGTTATAATATTTTAATTATGCATGTACATAAAGTTTTGGACATGATTTGGTTTTGTAAAATTTAGTCAACATTCAATTTTTTTTGGTACCTTTTGTGACTAGCAATAGTCGTCTAATATTCTAAATAGACCCATTGAAACAAGATGTCGCCAAAGTGACCTCTCTTGCGTAGATAGTCTATGAGGGATGTTAGATGTTTGTGTGTGTAAATTCATGCGAGTATTAGCCAGCCCAAAGGTTAATACTTGGCCGAATTGCACACATACTTGTGGTGATAAATGTGTGACAATTATACGATTTACATGTGAATAATAACCAGATCCAAAGATAGGCTTATTATTTGACATGACTTATTGTCAACGTTTGATCATTACACCAAGAATACCACTTGCAGTTAATATCACTATCCAAAGACTTGATATTAATGATGTACTAGGTATCTTGAGATGGGGTTCACCATTATTTGAATTTGTTTGACTATATTTTACGCTTTGGTTATTTGTTAGAGCATGTTTGTTTTTTTGTTGCTTTGTTCTTTTTACAGTTAATGTTGTTAAAATATCTGCCAATAAGATTTTAATTTTCATGTTTAATGTGATAAACTTTAAGGGCAAAAAAAAATTAATACAGTAGCTGCTAAGGGTCCAGATCAAAAGAAACAACAATATAAAACTAAGGGTTGTTATTTTGTGATAAGACAGGACACATAAGGAAGAAACGTACAAAGTACCACGCATGACATATAAAAAAAAGTACATTTCTAAATTTGATATGTTCTGAGGTTTATTTAGATTTAGTACCAAGAAACTCATGATAGTTAGATTCTGATGGGACTACCCACATTAATGTTCTAGGCAAGGTTGCCTGACTTACCGAAAGTCAATTGATGGTGAAAGATACATCTATATGGGTGACGGCATTTCGGTAGAAGTGAAAGCAATAGGACATTTTAGGTTATTTTTAGGAACCGATAATTATTTGGATTTGATATACACTTTTATTGTACCGTCTTTTAGACGAAATTCAGTTTCAGTTTTCTTAATGGACAAATCTGGTTATCATTGTTCATTTGGAAACAATAAGTTTAGTCTATCTTTAAATTTAAATACTATTGGTAACGGTTCCCTTAAGGTTTATGATAACCTATATTCAGTTGAAACTATTGCATCTTATAATGAAACCTTGCAAGTGAAGTCATGTGGTACTGAACGCAAAATTAATAATATTTTTTTAGCCTCATTATAACATAAGCATTAGATCACTTCTCTAGAAATAGAGTTGAACGATTTGTGTCTGATGAGATTTGGATTCCTGTGACTTTATAGACTTTAATGTTTATATTGAATGTGTAATGGGAAGGCAGACCAAAGTTAAATTATAAGCAGCTACTTTATTGGTTATGCTACAGATCAAGGGGTTGATAATTATACAATCCCACACTAAGAAATTTTTTTGAGACAAGAAGTGTAATATTTTTTTAAGGATGTTGAGTTTGGAGGAGAAATAAAGTCAGGATCATTGTCTTTGAGAAGGAATCAATTACGATTCCTACTATCACTTTTGACGATGTACAGGATTCTATACCTGTCATGATCAAGAAGTGAATTCGGAGTCTCAATAAGACAATGTTGAATTACCTATATAAGTCGTTGTTGAGATACCTTAACAACGACAACGTAGCGGCACCCCATTCAAGATAAGGTAATTATTCCTAAGGAACAAACTCAACAACCTCAAGAACCGGTAATATTAAGATGGTCCACCAGAGAAAGAAGAAATATAATTTCGGATAATATTGTCATATTTCTCTAGGAACGTGAGGAAGACTGTGGATACTAGAAGATGATGTAATCAACTTCCGTCAGGTCATATAAAGTTTCAGTTCTCAAAGAAGATTGATACAATAAATAAGGAGTATAAGTTCATGCAAGACAATAAAGTTTAAGAACTTGTCCCATTAACAAAAGGTATGAAATCCATTGGTTGCAAATAAACATTTAGAACCAAGAAGGATTCGAATGGTCATGTGGAGAGGTATAAAGTATGTCTTGTAACAAGTGACTTTACTCAAAATTTTAGGATTGAATTTAAAGAGTTTTTCTCTATGGTATCTTTGAAAAACTCCTTTAAAACAATCATAGCACATGTTGCACATTTTGATCTTGAGTTACATCAAATGGATGTCAAAATGGCGTTTCTCAATGGCAACATTGACGAAACAATTTATATGGTACAGCCAAAAAACTTTGTGTCGAAAGATCCAAATAATATGGTTTGCAAATTGACAAAATCCATTTATGGACTCAAGCAAGCTTCTCGTCAGTGGTACTATAAATTTCACCAAGTTGTTACCTCGTTTGGTTTTGAGGTTAACGTTGTTGAAGATTGTGTGTATCACAAATTTAGTGGAAGTAAAATTATTTTTTTGGTTTTGTATATTGATGACATACTGCTTGCCACAAATGATATAGGCATATTGCATGACACTAAGAAATTTCTATCAAATAACTTTAAGATGAAAGATCTTGGTGACGCCTCTTTTGTATTAGGAATTCAAATACACCGAGATCGTTCTCGAGGTATTCTTGGATTATCACAAAAGAGCTATATCGATAAAGAGCTTAAAAGATTTGGCATGCAGGAATGCAAACCAGATGACACCCAAGTCGCTAAAGGAGACAAGTTCAGTCTCAATCAGTGCCCTAAGAATAGTCTTGAAATTAAGAAAATATAATAGATTTTTCCTTCATGATCAGTTGTAGGAAGTCTAATGTATGCTCAAGTATGTACGCATCAGGATATTGCGTACATATTAGGATGTTAGGCAGATATTTAAGCAAATATGGATGGATTATTGGGTAGCAGCCAAACTACTTAAGTAATTAATAGAGAACAAGAAATTATATGCTCTTTTTAGGAGATCGGATAATTCCGGAGATCATAAGGTATTCTGACTCCGATTTTGTTGGATGCCAACACAGTAGGAGATCCACATCAGGTTATGCTGACTAATAGAGATATATTTTGGATGAGTGTCAAACATGCACTCATAATTTCTTTCACCATGGCAGCAAGGTTTATAACATACTGTGGGGCATCTATTCAGGAAATATGGTTGTGAAATTTTTGTCACAAGGCTGCGCCTACAGTACGGTGTTGAAAGACCACTTATATTATGGTGTGACAATAAATCAGCAGTAATGTATTCCAATAACAACAGAAACTTGTATAAGTCAAGGATATTGACATAAAGTTTCTAGTTGTGAAGGAAAGAATTCAGAATGGTTAAAGTGTCCATATAGCACATTACGACAAACTCCATTTTAGCGGATCCGCTCACAAAAGTATTATCACCCAGGGTCTTTCATAAGCATACTGCTCATATGGGTGTTATCTCAATCAAGTATATGTCAATATAGTGGGAGTTTGTATTTTATGTATTTGGGTGCTATTTGGTTTTAGACACATTTATGTATTAAAGTATTTTGGATATTTATCTGATCAGATAAATGGAAATTCAGTTCATTCTGTTTTTATTATGTTAAAGTATTGATCTCATTAAAGTTAAGGAGGACCAGTTGGAAATAGACATGTATTGATCACATTGCGTGTAATTTCCATGCTACGCATCCATGATTGATCTATGTCGTTTAGCTATATTGGTATATGTGACCATTGATGGTTTAGTTACACTATATGTGACGAAGGCCGCTTTGATCCTATGTTGATATGGTTAATGGACGAGATTGTCCGGATATACCCTAAGGATTAAGATAGCAATTTATGAGCTCACTAAGGTTAACACTATTATAAGGTTACATATGTGGCCCAGTGGGAGATTGCTGGAATTATTCAATAATTAAGGGGCCACACATGTAAAATTAATTGTGTTTAGGCTATCTAAATAATTAAGCCAAATTAAAGTGGTCTATTTGGAAATTGGCTTAAGGGTATAATTGTCATGAAATTAATGTGTAGATACCGGAGATAATTCTAATTTGATGAGGGGCCAAATTAGAAATGTCAAAACATATAAATATATGTATTCATTAGGGTTATGGTCCCCAACTTATACGGCCACCAAAAAAGAGGTTTTCTCTTTTTCTCTTCTGCATCCCCATCAACATAAAAAGAGGGACAGAGAATTTGGATTCATCTTTGTCATTAAGGGTCGTAGCAAGTTGGAAGATCGAACCCCATAAAGGACGACCATTTCAAGATCCATCAAGCCTAGCAAAGAATTCAAGTACGCTTCCGCAATCTAATTTATGTTTTTTATCTCATGAATCGACAGGGTACAATAAATTACTAACAAAGAGTAGATGATTTGGAGGAGGATTAGAGATGTGTACTACTAGTATCATCATGATGTGTTTACTAGATATTTGCTCATCAACGTACGTTATGTATAAAGATACGATAATGTGTTTTTGGCAAAAAGCCTTTTAGAAAAACTTAAAAAAAATAATAAACTTAAGGACGAAGGAAGGTACAAATTTGTCGAAACAATTGAACGTGTTCAAAGAATCTTAAACCAAGTCAGCACAATTGGTGTCTACGATAGGGGAAGAAGATATATATGGCTCTTGTACTTCTTGTCTTATCTTCCAAGTTTAATACAGTCTAACAATTCTCTTGCATTGGAAGGTTATGTAATAATATAGATCTGTCTGTAATTTAATTAATTCAAAATTTATAAATTTTGTAATTTATTGAATTTGTTTGAAATTTTCTTGTAAATTTTCCTGTCCACCTTCAATGCATGATAGCCTTCTCCTTGCCTTTCTCAACTTCCTCTATTACTCCCCCATCTCCACATCTTACCAAAATGAAAAAAGAAACCAAAGTCCACCTTCCTCCTCTTGTGCAAACCTAACTATAACGTCCCAAATGTTACATCCCGTCCGAGGTCCAGTTGCATAACCTTTTCATGGACCAAGGTTATGCGGGAAGCTTCCAAAACATTCTAGAAGATGGCGGAAGGCTCCAGAAGATAGTGGATCTCTCCGGAAAGCCCAAGAAGCTTCTGGATGTGTCACGCCCCAGAACCAGAATACTGGAGAGCGGGGGAATGACTCAGCCAGCTACGTATTACGGGTAGATGAATACCGTATAATACGATCAATGCTGTCTAACCAGACGAGGGGGTGCATACTACATAAAGGTCTCACTATGGTCACTTCACATCTATTGTCTCAATCATTCGAACAAGAAACAGTAATAGAGAACATGTAAGATAAAGCAGTAAGGCGTCCCAAATGCTCTGTCAAAATGTTCTTGATATCTGGCTTTACAAAATATAGCCAGATCTGATGTAGCAAAAATATACACAATTGTTATCAGCTGCAGTCTGACTTTAGTTACAATTATGTAAAAGTAAGTACAAGACGATCCGACTAACATGTCGGTGCCAAACGGCAAAGTATAAGGTAAATAACAAAACGAGCGGGGAAGTAAGAAACCCACTCGAGTCCTCCTGCGATCATCCCTCTAGTGTTGACCATCTTGGAGGTAGAAGTAAGTTGAGTCCTCGGGAACCGGCTCTAAATCTGGCCATGCAAAACCAGAGAGGTTAGACCTCTAATAGCAAGTACCGCAAGGAAGCACGATATGAGGAGTTAAAACCAGTAATAAGAGAATAAGATATATAGATCTCTGCTTGCTACTAGGATTCACATAATGTCACGACACTTCGAACCAACCTCCCAACCAAACAAGGACAGAAGTTGGCCCGTCATATCCTGACATTCTGATTATCTTAGTTAGTTAACAGAGTAGGCACAGTACACAAACAAATCAGTTTAACCGGCCATACAACTACTACGGCTTGCTACTGTGAGTCCCAAGTTATCCTGGAATTATGCAATAAAGGATTTCGAAGTTCTTACTATGGGCAAGCAAGGCTAGTCTATCCAATCAATCAATTGCGCCAATCATGAATTAGACGAGTCCCAGCGGGACGCCCGTCATCAATATACAATATACAATAATATAAGCAGATACTGCTCCCTGCCCGTGTGACAGATTTGCAGTATCTGTGGGAACCAGCCGGCCTGTCGGGCACTAATAGTCCCAAGAGGGCTGCCATGTAAGAACTCGGAAATCCATACTCTCCATGCAATCATTATTTTATTTAACTTAGTAGCTTCTAGGTTAAGTAAAATTCCATGCCGTGGATCATGGTCATTCAAATGAGTACTCTCATACGGGGTACGATATGCATTTCTACAACGATACCAATGCGGTTAGGTTGTAGGTCTTACATAGCGTAATGCAACAATCAAAACTAACCACGGAATAATCATGCCTTGGCCATAAAGTACACATGCTGCTTTCGTAACAATAAATAAATAAATTTGTAGCCTGCATGTATCTATATGTCAATATTTGGGTTTGGCTAATCGATTTCAATAGTTCATAGTTAATATGAACGTGTCTTATTCCATTCAATTCAATAAGATGACTAGCCAGCCTCTTAGTTCCATCTAGGAACGCATGATCGATAATTAATCAAGATAACAATCAATGTTAACTAATGCCAAATTCGGAAAATAAAATTGGGAGATAAATAATAATTGGAAAATAAATGATCTCATGCGCCTGAGGAATAAAGATTCATGCGGCTGTGAAAAATGATTGGGAAATAAATAATCTCATGCGCCTGAGGAATAAAGATTCATGCGGCTGTGTAAAATGATTGGGAAATAAATAATCTCATGCGCCTGAGGAATGATTGGGAAATAAATAAATCTCATGCGCCTGAGGAATGCGGCTGTGGGAAATAAATCTCGTGCGCTGTGGAAAATGATTGGGAAATAAACAATCTCACGCACTGTGGGAAATAATTGGGAAATAAATAAATTCATGCGCCTGAGGAATGATTGGGAAATAAATAAATCTCATGCGCCTGAGGAATGCGGCTGTGGAAAATAAATCTCGTGCGCTGTGGGAAATGATTGGGAAATAAACAATCTCACGCACTGTAGAAAATAATTGGGAAATAAATAAATTCATGCGCCTGAGGAATGATTGAGAAATAAATAAATCTCATGCGCCTGAGGAATGCGGCTGTGGGAAATAAATCTCGTGCGCTGTGGGAAATGATTGGGAAATAAACAATCTCACGCACTGTGGGAAATAATTGGGAAATAAATAAATTCATGCGCCTTGGCTGTGGGAAGTGATTGGAAAATAAATAAATTCATGCGCCTTGGCTGTGGGAAGTGATTGGGAAATAAATAAATTCATGCGCCTTGGCTGTGGAAAGTGATTGGAAAATAAATAAACTCATGCGCCTGAGGGAATCTGTGGGAAATAAATGACTCATGCGCTGTGGAAATAATTTGATGCGCTGTGGGAATAAAGATTTCCATGCGCTGAGGAATGAAGATTTGATGCGGCTGTGACTGTTCTTCTTCTCCGAATTTCTGAGAACAGAACCATGGAAACCATGGAAGCCATTGCTTCCAAGCTCCATAAATCCTTCATCCCAAGCCCAAATATGGACTTCCATAGGTCAAAATTGGGTAGAACGAAATTCTCTACAACATGGAACCATCGAAACTTGAAGATAACAAAGTTTACTAGATCAAAACCTAAGAAGTCCGAAAATGTATCAAACTTAGATCTACAACAAATAAGCCATGGAAATTGAAAATGCTAAGTACTAAAGAGACTTAGAATCAAATGAGGAAGATGATGGAACAATAAAAATGGGGATCCATCAAGAAGCAAGTTGGCACTTGCCTATCTCTTCTAGGTTGGTGGGAGAGTTATGAGGAAGAAGAAGTGAAATGGAAAGAAGTAATGAAGAGAGAGAAATGGTTTTGGGCTTTAAATGAAGGGGTGGTGGTAGGTGGGAGTATTGGGCCGGGTCCAATGGGTTCATCCAAGGCCAACCCGCAAGCAAAGCAAAGAGGTAAAAGCAGAAAATAAATGCAGGAATAAAAACAGAAAATAAAGTACAGAAATAAAATTGCAGGAAATAAATTAACATAAAAATTTAAAGAGCAGATTAATTAACTAACATAAATTTACAGAAATTTAAATACAGAATAATACATGGTAACTATTAAATAAATACGTATTCTGGGAACGGGAAGTGACATCTCTACCCTCCTTAGAAAAATTCCGTCCTCGGAATTTCAGATCCAAACATGATAGAAACATCGAAGCTAAACTAATCTAAGTACGATCAATTAGAGTAAGCAATCATTCTATAATATTAACAGTAGAAACATATCCATGCTGAACATTCTACGACACCAAGCAATTCTACTTACAACGTGACAAGCATGAGGGGTTAAGACAATCAAGGTATACAGAAAGAGATATACCTTATGAGTCAAACAGGTGCGGATACCGTGATCGGATATCATCCTCACGTTCCCACGTTGACTCCCCCAAAGAGTGATGACCCCAAGCAACCCGGACAAGGTTAATTGTTCGGTTCTTGAGTACCTTCTCTCTTCGGTCCAAAATAGACACAGGCTGTTCCTCGTAAGACAGGTTGGTACCAACAACCAGCTCAGAATGATCAAGGACATGGCTTGGGTCTGATACATACCTTCGCAATTGAGATACATGAAACACATCATGCACCTCTCGTAACGAAGGTGGAAGGGATAAACGATAAGCAACATCGCCTACCCGATCAAGAATAACAAACGGGCCCACGTATCGAGGACTCAACTTCCCGCGAATGCCAAATCTAATGACCCCACGGGTAGGTGAGATCCGCAAGAATACGTGGTCCCCAACAGAAAACTCTAATGGCCTACGATGCTGGTCTGCCCAATGACGATGCCGATCCTGCGCAACTCGAAGTCGCTCTCTAATTCCTTTAACCACTTCAACCGTCTGAACAATCAATTCTGGGCCTAGCATCTTTCTCTCCCCAATATCGTCCCACGCTAGTGGCGACCTACACTTCTTACCATATAGTGCTTCAAATGGCGCCATCTGGATACTGGCTTGATAACTGTTGTTATATGAGAACTCGACCAAGTGTAGGTGGCTCTCCCAAGATCCTCCAAAATCTAGGGTGCAAGCTCGCAACATGTCTTCTAAAGTCTGAATTGTTCTTTCTGATTGCCCATCCGTCTGTGGATGGTAAGCCGTGCTAAATCTTAACTTGGTACCCAAGCTATGATGTAAGCTCTTCCAAAAATATGATGTAAAACGGGTATCTCTGTCTGACACAATACTGACTGGGATCCCATGCTGTCTGACTATCTGCTGCATATATAATTCTGCCAACTTCTCCGTAGATTGACCTACTCTAAAAGGAAGAAAATGTGCCACCTTCGTAAGCCGATCTACGATTACCCAAATAGCATCCTTACCACTTGGGGATCTCGGTAAACCGGTCACAAAGTCCATTGTAATATGCTCCCACTTCCATTCCGGGATAGGAAGCGGTTGCAATAATCCAGCTGGCCTCTACTGCACTGCCTTCATTTGCTGACATACCAAGCAACGGGAAACGAATCTAGCTATCTCCCTCTTCATCCCGTTCCACCAGAAGTGCTGCTTGATATCTTGGTACATCTTGGTCCCTCCAGGGTGTACAGAGTACTGAGAACTGTGAGCTTCTGCCATAACCTCCTGTCTGATATCTCCACTAGGCACACATAGGCGTGTCCCAAATCTAAGGGTATCATCTTCATGAATTTGCATCTCCTTTTTGAGTCCTGACTCACACTCTGTCCTAAGCTTCTGAATCCTTGGGTCTTGTGCCTGAGCTGCCTTGATTCTGTCTACCAAGTCGGATTGAACTTGTAGACTCGCCAGAACTCCTACATCACTAGGAAGTATAACCTCGATGCCCATCTCTTGAAGGTCTTCTAAGATATGCCTCTGTGTTGTTAACATAAATGCGCCGCCTCTCCTGCTGAGAGCATCTGCTACCACATTAGCCTTGTCTGGATGATACTGAAGCTCTACGTCGTAATCCTTAATCAACTCCAACCATCTTCTCTGCCTCATGTTCAGTTCCTTCTGAGTAAAAATGTACTTCAGACTTTTGTGGTCTGTGTACATGTCCACTCGATCACCATATAGGTAATGCCTCTATAGCTTCAAAGCAAATACTACTGCTGCCAACTCCAAGTCATGAGTCGGATAATTCTTCTCGTGGTCTCGAAGCTGCCTAGATGCATACGCTATCACCTTCCCATGCTGCATGAGGACACATCCAAGTCCTTTACCTGACGCATCACAATAAACAGTAAAACCTCCGGGTCCAACTGGCAATGTAAGAATAGGCGCTGATATCAACTTCTGCTTCAGATTCTCAAATGATGCCTGGCATTCTGCCGACCAGACGAATGGCACGTCCTTCCGTGTCAAGCGAGTCATGGGTGCTGAAAGCCTTGCAAAGTCTGATACAAACCTTCTGTAATATCCTGCCAATCCCAAGAAACTCCGCACATCTGCTACGGTCTTGGGTACTGGCCAACTTTCTACTGCTTCTACCTTCTTGGGATCCACTGCTACTCCAGCTCCTGATATGATATGACCCAAAAATGAAATGTGATCCGACCAAAACTCACATTTGCTGAGCTTGGCATACAACTGGTTCTCTCTCAGAACCTGTAACACCTTCCGGAGGTGGTCTTCATGCTCCTCTTCACTAGTTGAATATACAAGAATGTCGTCGAGAAACACAACGACAAATTGATCCAAGTACGGCATAAAGATGCGATTCATCAAATCCATAAAGATTGCTGGAGCATTGGTCAAACCAAACGGCATTACTAAGAATTCATAATGCCCATACTTCGACCTGAATGCTGTCTTGGGAATATCCTCCTTCCGAACCCTCACTTGATGATACCCTGAACGAAGATCTATCTTAGAGAAAACTCTAGCTTTGCTCAACTGATCAAACAAGTCATCGATCCTGGGTAATGGGTACTTGTTCTTCACTGTTGCCGCGTTAAGCTTCCTGTAATCGATGCATAATCTGGATGACCCATCCTTCTTTCCTACAAGTACCACTGGTGCTACCCATGGTGACACGCTAGCTTGGATGAACTTCTTCTCCTTCAGTTCCTCTATGTGCCGATATACCTTGGCCTGCTCTGAATCCGCCATTCTGTAAACCCGATCTGATATCGGTTTAGTTCCAGGTGCCAATTCTATACTGAACTCAATATCTCTAACCGGTGGTAGACCTGGAAGCTCTTCAGAAAATACGTCTAAAAACTCTTCAACTACCTTCGGGACTTGAACTTCTTCCATTGTCGTCACTACTCCCTGCTCTTGTTGAGTTGCTACTGATCAGACTAAGGTGAACCGCTTCGTGCCTGGAATATCAAAAGATACACTCCCTCTACGACAATCTATTGTCGCATGACTGTCTTTCAGCCAGTCCATGCCTAAGATAACGTCGAAATTTTCAACAGGAAATTCTATCAACCGGACGGGTAAGGAATGCCCGCAAACTACAACGCTACATGCTAGAATAACTCTACTAACTCCTACGAGCCCATTACCAGTAAGTATATTCAACCTCCCTGGCAATGCCTCGAACTCCATTCCTAGCCGTGTTGCAAATTGTGCAGATATAAATGAGTGTGATGCTCCCGAATCAAACAATGCTACTGCGGGATAAGAGGCGACGAGAATGTTACCTGCCACAACATCTCCCGATGCCAATGCCTCTTCCAAGGACAGAGTGAATGCCTGCCCTCGACCTCCTTGCTGGTTCCCATGCTGTGGCCTAGCCTGGTGCTGCCGCTGGCCCCTGCCTTGGTGATGCTGGGGTGGTCTATGCTGGTGTTGTTGCATCGGCGGTCCCTGCTGCCGAAACATCTGAGCCTGCGTCATGAACGGGCGCTGTGCCAACGGCCTCACTGCTACCGCTGGTCCTCGATACTGTCCTGCCCCTGGTGCTGGCAGAGCAGGAAACTGTTGTACTGGTCCTCCTGACCTCGAATTCATGGGACATGTGGTAACTCGATGACCTGGATTTCCATATATCAGACACAGCCCGTTTAATGTCCGACACACATCTCTAGTGTGCCCTATCTTCCCGCAATAAGTGCAGCCTGCTGGGGGTTGCTGGTTCTTCCTCTGATGCTGTTGCTGCTGCCTTGGTGGTACTGGTCCTCGTATCGCCACATCGTGGATACGAATGCCAGTGGATGGTGTTGTTGTTCGGGGTGCTGCTCCCCCTCCTCCTTCAATCTGACTGTGGGATCTCTTCTGACCCCCAGTCCTTGCCGCAAGCCTCTGAATGGTGATCTCATGCCTTCGAGTTGCTGTCAATACTTCATCAAAAGTTTGGTAATTGTGCCCCTCTATCAATTGCAAAAGTTCAAGATGAAACCCTTGCTGAAACCTCATAGCCCTCTGGCTCTCTGTTGCTACCATCTCTGGGGCGAACCTACTCAATCTGCAGAACTCTGCTGCATAAGCATCTACAGTCTTGCCAGCCTGTCTGAGGTTGATAAACTTCTGTTGCAGCTCAAATTGCGCCACAACTCCATAGTACTTCGTCTTGAATCTTGCTGTAAAATCGTCCCAAGCCACAGGACGTCTGATGCCTACCTCCTCTGATTCCCACCAATCACGTGCGAGATCTTGAAGTAACAGCTTCACTAGATCCACACGTTCTTCTGCTGGCACCTTAGCTGCTGTCAGAATAGCCTCCATATCCTTAAGCCATGCATCTGCTGAAATGGCATCTTCCGTGCCCTCGAAACGGCGGGGGTTGTACTTGCAAAACCTGGCTGATGCTCCGGAATCTGTTCTCACTCCTCTTTCCAAAGCCGTCTGCAATCCTTGGTTGAGCAACACATTCTGCTCTTGCAACTGAGTGTGCATGCGCTGCTGGGCCAACATCTGATGTTGCTGAGTAGCCATCATCCCTCTCATGATCTCCAGAAGGGCTGGTGTGTCCACTTCCACTGGGGTAGGTGGAACTATTGGTGGTGTTGGAACCTCCGGATACTGCGGTCCAACTGCTGGTTCCACTATCACCTCTTCTTGAATAGCCTCTTGAGGTTGTACTGGCTCTTGTTGCTGACCAACCTGGTCAGGTTGCCCATGCTGCCCTTGTTGTTGTTGCCCAATCCTGACAGATGCGGACGAGGTGCCCCTAAGAAAAAGGGACAAGAGAATAATCAAACGGTCGGACAGGGAAGGTCAATGAAGTCAAAGGATACCGGAATGTCAAGCTAGAATCGAGAATACGAATCAGGAGATCAAGGGGAAACATGTGTGATTGAGACATCCTATAAATTAAAACACCCCACAAGTCTGAAATCAAACCTGCATGGGCCACCACTAAAACCTTGTCACGCCCCAGAACCAGAATACTGGAGAGCGGAGGAATGACTCAGCCAGCTACGTATTACGGGTAGATGAATACCGTATAATACGATCAATGCTGTCTAACCAGACGAGGGGGTGCATACTACATAAAGGTCTCACTATGGTCACTTCACATCTATTGTCTCAATCATTCGAACAAGAAACATTAATAGAGAACATGTAAGATAAAGCAGTAAGGCGTCCCAAACGCTCTGTCAAAATGTTCTTGATATCTGGCTTTACAAAACATAGCCAGATCTGATGTAGCAAAAATATACACAATTGTTATCAGCTGCAGTCTGACTTTAGTTACAATTATGTAAAAGTAAGTACAAGACGATCCGACTAACATGTCGGTGCCAAACGGCAAAGTATAAGGTAAATAACAAAACGAGCGGGGAAGTAAGAAACCCACTCGAGTCCTCCTGCGATCATCCCTCTAGTGTTGACCATCTTGGAGGTAGAAGTAAGTTGAGTCCTCGGGAACCGGCTCTAAATCTGGCCATGCAAAACCAGAGAGGTTAGACCTCTAATAGCAAGTACCGCAAGGAAGCACGATATGAGGAGTTAAAACCAGTAATAAGAGAATAAGATATATAGATCTCTGCTTGCTACTAGGATTCACATAATGTCACGACACTTCGAACCAACCTCCCAACCAAACAAGGACAGAAGTTGGCCCGTCATATCCTGACATTCTGATTATCTTAGTTAGTTAACAGAGTAGGCACAGTACACAAACAAATCAGTTTAACCGGCCATGCAACTACTACGGCTTGCTACTGTGAGTCCCAAGTTATCCTGGAATTATGCAATAAAGGATTTCTCAGTTCTTACTATGGGCAAGCAAGGCTAGTCTATCCAATCAATCAATTGCGCCAATCATGAATTAGACGAGTCCCAGCGGGACGCCCGTCATCAATATACAATATACAATAATATAAGCAGATACTGCTCCCTGCCCGTGTGACAGATTTGTAGTATCTGTGGGAACCAGCCGGCCTGTCGGGCACTAATAGTCCCAAGAGGGCTGCCAAGTAAGAACTCGAAAATCCATACTCTCCATGCAATCATTGTTTTATTTAACTTAGTAGCTTCTAGGTTAAGTGAAATTCCATGCCGTGGATCATGGTCATTCAAATGAGTACTCTCGTACGGGGTACGATATGCATTTCTACAACGATACCAGTGCGGTTAGGTTGTAGGTCTTACATAGCGTAATGCAACAATCAAAACTAACCACGGAATAATCATGCCTTGGCCATAAAGTACACATGCTGCTTCCGTAACAATAAATAAATAAATTTGTAGCCTGCATGTATCTATATGTCAATATTTGGGTTTGGCTAATCGATTTCAATAGTTCATAGTTAATATGAATGTGTCTTATTCCATTCAATTCAATAAGACGACTAGCCAGCCTCTTAGTTCCATCTAGGAACACATGATCGATAATTAATCAAGATAACAATCAATGTTAACTAATGCCAAATTCGGAAAATAAAATTGGGAGATAAATAATAATTGGAAAATAAATGATCTCATGCGCCTGAGGAATAAAGATTCATGCGGCTGTGGAAAATGATTGGAAAATAAATAATCTCATGCGCCTGAGGAATAAAGATTCATGCAGCTGTGTAAAATAATTGGGAAATAAATAATCTCATGCGCCTGAGGAATGATTGGGAAATAAATAAATCTCATGCGCCTGAGGAATGCGGCTGTGGGAAATAAATCTCGTACGCTGTGGGAAATGATTGGGAAATAAACAATCTCACGCACTGTGGGAAATAATTGGAAAATAAATAAATTCATGCGCCTGAGGAATGATTGGGAAATAAATAAATCTCATGCGCCTGAGGAATGCGGCTGTGGGAAATAAATCTCGTGCGCTGTGGGAAATGATTGGGAAATAAACAATCTCACGCACTGTGGGAAATAATTGGGAAATAAATAAATTCATGCGCCTGAGGAATGATTGGGAAATAAATAAATCTCATGCGCCTGAGGAATGCGGCTGTGGGAAATAAATCTCGTGCGCTGTGGGAAATGATTGGGAAATAAACAATCTCACGCACTGTGGGAAATAATTGGGAAATAAATAAATTCATGCGCCTTGGCTGTGGGAAGTGATTGGGAAATAAATAAATTCATGCGCCTTGGCTGTGGAAAGTGATTGGGAAATAAATAAATTCATGCGCCTTGGCTGTGGGAAGTGATTGGGAAATAAATAAATTCATGCGCCTTGGCTGTGGGAAGTGATTGGAAAATAAATAAACTCATGCGCCTGAGGGAATCTGTGGGAAATAAATGACTCATGCGCTGTGGAAATGATTTGATGCGCTGTGGGAATAAAGATTTCCATGCGCTGAGGAATGAAGATTTGATGCGGCTGTGGGAATAAAGATTTCCATGCGCTGAGGAATGAAGATTTGATGCGGCTGTGACTGTTCTTCTTCTCCGAATTTCTGAGAACAGAACCATGGAAACCATGGAAGCCATTGCTTCCAAGCTCCATAAATCCTTCATCCCAAGCCCAAATATGGACTTCCATAGGTCAAAATTGGGTAGAACGAAATTCTCTACAACATGGAACCATCAAAACTTGAAGATAACAAAGTTTACTAGATCAAAACCTAAGAAATCCGAAAATGTATCAAACTTAGATCTACAACAAATAAGCCATGGAAATTAAAAATGCTAAGTACTAAAGAGACTTAGAATCAAATGAGGAAGATGATGGAACAATAAAAATGGGGATCCATTAAGAAGCAAGTTGGCACTTGCCTATCTCTTCTAGGTTGGTGGGAGAGTTATGAGGAAGAAGAAGTAAAATGGAAAGAAGTAATGAAGAGAGAGAAATGGTTTTGGGCATTAAATGAAGGGGTGGTGGTAGGTGGGAGTATTGGGCCGGGTCCAATGGGTTCATCCAAGGCCAACCCGCAAGCAAAGCAAAGAGGTAAAAGCAGAAAATAAATGCAGGAATAAAAGCAGAAAATAAAGTGCAGAAATAAAATTGCAGGAAATAAATTAACATGAAAATTTAAAGAGCAGATTAATTAACTAACATAAATTTACAGAAATTTAAATACAGAATAATACATGGTAACTATTAAATAAATACGTATTCTGGGAACGGGAAGTGACAGGATGACCCGTGAAGTTTTCTTTTCTGTTGTTAGGGAATAAACCTAGAATATGTCGTTCCAGTTATGGTAGAAAAGAATAATCCTTGAAATATTCCTTCCAGAACTTTCCATGTAATGCTCTCTGAGCACTCATAAAAGAGAGAGGCTTTCATTTGTTCCTCACCACCTTCACCACCTTCATTGTAAGCATTCTCCAAGTCAATAAAGAGATTATTACGAGTCCATCTTCGCTCCACTATTCTTAATTTCCTTAGCGATCTAGCTAAGTTGTGTTGGGAAGGCTTGCACGAGTCTTGATGGAGAAAGACAGTGCGCCGCACGGGACGAAGTGCTAGCAAAAACACTAAGTCTGTGACAAGTGGTATCAGAGCGAAGGTTCGATCGCCGTCATGTCTTCGACCGAAGCAATCATCTACGAGCAACCCGCATCGCCTAAGGAGAAGGCGAAGACCTCGAGGAAGGACAAGAGCAAAGAACCGTTAATGGAACGGGCTCTTGGCGAGTTGGCTGAACGGATTGAGATGCTGGAGAAAGGCGTGACGGGCGTCGAATTTCAAGTGGAGCAAAACCAAGCGGCTCACGAGGAATTTGCCCAGGGTTTGGAGGCGGACATCGCTACGGCTATGTCGGAGTTCCGAGAGCATCTCCGCGAGATGCAGGCTGAGTTCGAGGAGAAATGAAAGGCCACGAAGGCGGAGATTGCCGAACTACACAAAAAGCTACAAACCAAGACGGAGGTCCTTAAAAAGGCCATTGTTGGTGGTCCGACTCCGAGGAGGGAGTCAACGCAGAGGGTAAAGTATCCAGAACCCAAATCCTTCACTGGCGTACAGGACGCGAAGGAGGTGGATAACTTCAACTGGAATGTCGAGCGCAGGCGGTCCGCATCGAGGATGAGACCGACAAGGTAAACACAGCGTCCCTATATTTATCTGATGATGCTATGCTGTGGTGGCGACGCAGGTGCATCGATATAGAAAAGGGGCTCTGCTCGATCGAGACTTGGGAGGATCTCAATAAGGAGATCAAGTCTCAATTCTATCCGAAGAACGTAGAGTATGTCGCGAGACGGAGTTTGCGACAACTCAAACACACTGGGTCCGTCAAGGAGTATGTAGCGGAGTTCACTCGCCTGATGCTTTCCATTTCCACGATGGGCGAAGAGGATCGTCTGTTCCACTTCTTGGAGGGTCTACAACCATGGGCGGCACAAGAATTGCAGAGGCAAGATGTGTCAGATGTGAACGCGGCTGTTGCGGCAGCCGAGAAGCTGATGGAGTATCGATGGATTGATGCCCCAAACCCCAAGGAAAAGACCACCACCAAGTTCAATGGTGGGGGAGCGAAAAAGAATAATGGAAAGGGAGGCCCACCGAAGGACAAGCTGCAAGCAAAGCCTTCGACGGAGCGGAAGATTGAATGCTTCATATGCGGAGGAAATCACTTCGTACGAGACTGCACGAACAAAGACAAGAGGGTGAACGTGGTCCAAAGCGAGGAGGCCAAGGACGAGGAGCCTAAGAAGGGGGCTCACATGGGTGCCCTACGCCTATTGAATGCTTTGAAGAGCAAGGCGGTAGTGTTCAAGACCCCGAATCGAGAGCTGATGTACGTGGACGTGAAGATCAACGGCCACAACACCAGGGCGATGGTCGACACAGGGGCAACCCACAACTTTATCTCGAACGCGGAGGTCCGACGCTTGGGTCTAGTGCTGGAAAAAGACTCAAACACGATAAAGGCAGTCAACTCTGAGGCGCATCCCGTGCAGGGGGTGGCCAAAGGAGTGAAGATCCAAGTGGGAGACTGGACGGGTGTCACCAGTCTCACGGCAGCACCACTGGACGACTTCAACATGATCCTCGGGATAGACTTCCTTACTTCGACAAAGGCGGTCCCAATGCCGCATCTGGGAGTCGTCGAGATGATGGAGGAGAGCTCTCCGTGCATGGTGACAGCTGCACAAGGCGAGCTTGCGAAGGGGAAGGCTCTCTCCGTATTACAACTCAAGAAGGGGATGCGACACGGAGAGACGACCTATCTTGCGGTGCTCAAGATGGAGGAGGCGCCCGTACAGGGGGATCTTCCGCCTGAGATTGATGACGTCCTTGTGGAGTTCCGGGACGTCATGCCGAAGGAGTTGCCAAAGAGGCTACCTCCACGAAGGGAGGTAGACCACGCCATCAAGTTGGCACCGGGCACGAAGCCGCCTGCCATGGCTCCATACCGTATGGCCCCGCCCGAGCTGGACGAGTTGAAGAAGCAACTCAAGGAGCTGCAGGATGCGGGATTCATCTGACCGTCGAAGGCCCCGTATGGTGCACCGGTGTTGTTCCAGAAGAAGAAAGACAGAAGCTTTTGTTTGTGCATCGACTATCGTGCACTAAACAAGGTAACCGTCAAGAACAAATATCCCATCCCATTGGTGGCGGACTTGTTCGACCAATTGGGAGGCACAAGGTACTTCTCCAAACTTGATCTGCGCTCAGGGTATTATCAAGTCCGGATTGCGGAGGGGACGAGGCTAAGACGGCGTGCGTCACGAGGTATGGCGTATATGAGTTTATGGTTATGCCTTTTGGTCTAACAAATGCTCCTGTAATTTTTTGTACTTTGATGAACAAGCTCTTTTATCCCTACCTGGATCGGTTCGTCGTGGTCTATCTCGACGACATCGCCGTGTACTCAAACACGATTGAGGAGCACATCGAGCATTTGAAGACCGTCTTCTAAGTGCTGAGGAAGAACGAACTCTTCGTCAAGCGGGAGAAGTGCTCATTCGCACAAGAAGAGAGGTCGTTCTTGCGGTACTGGATCGGGCACGGCAAGATATAGATGGACGGCACAAAGGTCCAGTCCATACGGGAGTGGAAGCTCCCACCAGGCTGACGGAGCTGCGATCATTCCTTGGCTTGGCGAACTACTACCAGCAGTTCATCCGAGGATATTCTGCCATCGCTGCGCCTCTAATCGATCTACTGCGAAAGGATCGGGCATGGAGCTAGACGCCCCGATGCGAGGAGGCATTCGAGGCACTGAAGCGGACTGTGACGGAGGAGCCGGTCTTATATCTACCGGACTACTCCAAGGTGTTTGAAGTGGACACGGACGCGCCCGACTTCGCCATCGATGGGGTGTTGGTACAGGAAGGGCACCCCAATGCGTTCGAGAGCAGCAAGTTGAATGATATCGAGCGGCGCTACACGGTACAAGAGAAGGAGATGACTGCGGTCGTGCATAGCTTGAGGACATGGCGGTACTACCTTCTCGGCACCAAGTTTGTGGCCATGACGGACAATGTTGCCACGAGCTACTTCCAGTCCCGGAAGAAACTATCTCCGAAGCAGGCGAGATGGCAAGATTTCCTGGCCGAGTTCGACATGGAGTTGCAGTACAAACCCGACAAGAAAAATCAGGTGGCCGATGCACTTAGCAGGAAGGCCAAGCTCCCATCGGTGTGCTTTCTCAATGGGAACATTCTGGACCGTATTCGAATGGGTATCATGGAGGACCCACTAATACAGCCATAGTGAAGCTTGCCAAGGAGGGCAAAACGAGAAGGTTCTGGCTGAAAGATGGACTTCTCTACACCAAGGGCGACATGGTGGTCGTGCCTAGGTGGAGTGGCTTGCGGAGACAGCTACTCAAGGAGTGCCATGACACGAAGTGGGCTGGACATCCGGGGCAGAAGCGAACCTTAGCGCTGCTGGAGGCCGCATATTACTGGCCTCGCATGCGCGAGGATGTGGAGGACTATGTTCGCACTTATCTTGTGTGCCAACAAGACAAGGTGGACCATCAGAAGCCCGGGGGCCTGCTGGAGCCTCTTCCCGTGCCGAGTCGGCCGTGGAAGAGCATATCGATGGACTTCATCTCCACCCTGCCGAAAGTGGAGGCGCTTGGGTCCATTCTCGTGGTTGTGGACCGGTTCTCAAAGTACGCGACCTTCATTGCTGCTTCGACGGACTGCACATCAGAGGAGGCCGCGCGACTGTTCATCAGCCACGTGGTGAAGTTTTGGGGCATCCCGGTCAACGTTGTCAGCGACCAAGATCCCCGCTTCACGGAAAAGTTTTGGACGGAAGTGTTCAAAATCCTCGGGACGGACTTATACTTCTCGACCAGCTTCCACCCGCAAACGGACGGACAGACCGAGCGGGTCAACTCGCTACTCGAGGAGTACTTGCGGCACTTTGTGAGTGCCAACCAGAGGGATTGGGTGCATCACCTTGACGTCACTCAGTTGCTACAATCTTCAACGGAGCGAGTCGTCGTACAGCAGCCCATTCGAGTTGGTGATGGGTCGCCAACCGCTTGCCCCATACATGCTGAGTGCGGGGTCCTCGAATAGAAGCCCCACGACCAACCAGTTCACTTCAAATTTCAAGGCAACGGCGGACATTACCAAGGCATTTCTGGAGAAGGCCGCGAAAAAGATGAAGAAGTGGGCCGACGCGAAGCGAAGGTCGGTCGAGTACAAGGAGGGGGACATGGTGCTGGTGAAGCTACAACCGCAGCAGTTCAAGGTGTTCCGGAAAGTGCACAAGGGACTGATTCGGAAGTACGAAAGCCCCTTTCCCTCAAGAATGTAGGCAACGTGGCCTACAAGCTTGAACTCCCTGCCAAGCTGAAGATTCATCCAGTCTTTCATGCAAGTTGCTTGAAGCCGTACCATGAAGACTTGGAGGATCCCAGCGAGGAGTTCCGAAGCGACCGACGGCGACCATGACGACATCCTTCGACAAGGAGGTTGAAGTCGTGCTAGACAAGAGGACTATTCGTCGGTGAGGCGTGTCCCCGTATGTGGAGTACCTCATCCAATAGAAGGGCATGCCTTACGGCGAGTCTAGCTGGGAACATGCTGATATGTTGCATCAGTTCGAAGCTGAGATCCAGGCGTTTCTCAGCGAGCATGGTTGACGAGGGCGTCAACGCCTTAGGTGGGGGAGAATGTAACGTCCCAAATGTTACACCCCGCTCGAGGCCCAGTTGCATAACCTTTTCACGGACCAAGATTATGCGGGAAGCTTTTAGAACATTCTAGAAGATGGCGGAAGGCTCCAGAAGATAGTGGATCTCTCTGGAAGGCCCAAGATCGTTCTAGGAGGACCAAGAAGCTTCTGGATGACCCATGAAGTTTCCTTTTCTGTTGCTAGGGAATAAACCTGGAATATGCTGTTCCAGTTATAGTAGAAAAGAATAATCCTTGGAATATTCTTTTCAGGACTTTCCATGTAATGCTCTCTGAGCACTTATAAAAGGGGGAGGCTTTCATTTGTTCCTCACCACCTTCACCACCTTCATTGTAAGCATTCTCCAAGTCAATAAAGAGATTCTTACAAGTCCATCTTTGCTCCACTATTCTTAATTTTTTTAGCGATCTAGCTAAGTCGTGTTGGGAAGGCTTGCACGAGTCTCGACGGAGAAAGTCAGTGCGCCGCACGGGACGAAGTGCTAGCAAAAATACTAAGTCCATGACACAACGCCACCATCCATCTCCTTTGTTCGGACTTGAGCCGCGACCATTGTCGCATGCACGTACGCCCCAACGCCTGAGCCCGCAACATTCCTACCGCGACCTCCTCATCATTCCAATTGAGTAGGTGTATTATATATACATTTTCTTTTCTAAAGGTATTTGTATTTAAACACCCCCCACAACCTAATTACTAATTGTAATAGAGTTACCTCCCCCCCTATTTTAAAATTTATTAGTAACACAACCCCCCCCCCCCCCCATTTAGTGTTAAATAATGGGGGATAACTACAAATTATACTTGCTGATTATATCATTTGGTAGGGGGGTATTACTAATTAAATTAAAAATGAGGGGTAAATCTATTTTGATTAGCAACTGGGGGTGGAGGGGTTAAATACAAATAACTCTATCGATTATAAGAGCATCTCCAACCCTATTGTCTTGTTTTGTGTTGTGATTCCTATGTGGCATGAGGCACAAGACAATGTCTTTCCTATGTGGCAAGATGAAATTCACACAAGACAATGAGATAAAAAAGTGTTCTCCAATGCAAAAGTATTGAGAAGATAATAAAAAATATTTTTTTCCAACTTCCAAGACAACTCATCCACTTCTTTATTTTTTTATAAATATTTCTATTCATAATTGATGATGTGGAGACAAAGTCATTGTGAAGTGCATTGTCTAGATCTAGACAACCAACTTCATATTGTCCTTGTCATGTCAACATCATGATTTATTCTACATTTGAATTGGAGAAGGATTTTGGAAATAAAATCTTGTCGTTCCTATGTGGCAACCATTTTTTCTAAACTCACAATAGGGTTGGAGATGCTATAATAGTTCCATAACCCACATTGTAGGCTAGTAAATCCTAATAGTTTGATTGTTAACATTTGCATGATAATTAGTATCCTAATCAATAATAAGATGATCATTATTGCCATTCAAAAAAAACTAGAGGAACTCGTGAGTTCTTTTTTTCAAACTCCTCAATGACAAACGGTTGGATTATATGCATCTCACCCTTTGATTTTTTTTAAAGGACCTAAATAGAAAAAGTCAATGACCTAAATAAAAAAGGCGTCCACATGTCAAAGTAGTATTGCAAGTTTCTATTATGAGTTCCTATTTGAGTTTGTGCACTCAGTTTAGACATCTTAGCTTATATGGTTATTGGTATTAGCCTATTAACCGAGACATGCACATTTAACTATTTAAACCACAAACCCTAAATCGAGTATTGTGGTTCTCATTCAGGGTGAATCCTTAGGGGGAGTAGTTTGTGCGGCCGCATAGGGTCCCATGAAGGCATAGGGCCCCAAGGAGTCGATATAGGTAACTATTTCAATTATTTTGTTTTTCATTAAGGCTGTGTTTGATTGGGCTTTTTTCCATGGAAAATATTTCCATCACAAATTTTCCACCAATTGTAGTGTTTGATAGCTTAAATTTTTCATGAAATTATCTTCCAAAAAACTATCATTTTCCATATTTTCATCTAAAATGGTAGAAAATGAAACTTGTCCAACCCATAGGAAAATGTCATTTTCCATGAAAAATAACTATTTTCCGTGGAAAATATTGGCAATCAAACACCTAAATTAAGTTTTCCATGAAAATTTTTTAAAATTCCATGGAATTTTTTTCCTAGAAAAATAATTCCATGAAATTAATTTCTTTTTCACATATTTTCCACCTTGTAATCAAACGCACCCTAAGTTTAAGTAAACTTTCAAAGGAGAAATAGTCTTTGGTTGTTAATTTTAGGCCATTGATATAGTCACCACATACATTTTTAGGGGCATCATAGGATAGGGGGCAGCAAAGATATAGGATTTTTTTGTTATATATTTTCATCAAAGAGGCAACACACTATCTTTCTTTTCTTTCTCTAACAAGCTCATCCTTTCCTCTTCCTAATTTCTTCTCCCCACTTCATCTTACTCTTCCAACCAGGCCCATGACTAAAATTCATCAAGAACGACTAGGCTTGGTGCAAAAAATAAATGGAGGGCCTATTCTTTTCTTTTCTTTTCTAATAAAAAATTCAAAAATTAAATTATCCAAAATTAACATCAATTAAGGACAATCATTTTTGAGATAGGAACTATCATTTATCTTATATTTTCAAGTTTCTTATAACTGTTGGGGTTGCGGAATAGTGATGGTAATAAAGACTAACTAAATATGGGCCAAAATTTTAATTTTGAAGGCAACTCTAGGGGGTGAATAGAGTGCAGCAGAATATATTCAATAAAAATTAAGGTTAATTACCAACTATCAAGCAATATATCAAGGATATGGAAACTATAATGAGTTCAGAAGACACAAATGCAAATACCGCGATATATACTGGTTTTCTCTTGTAGACTAATCTAGTCCCGAGAACTCTTGATCGGTATTAAATCCAATATCAGCTGACTTCTTACATACTGTAGCCCCGAGAATAGTTGAGAAGATGCAGTGTTGACTTTGTGCTGATTTGCAGACTACATCGTATTGAGTCATGTCAAGACATGGTTCGACCAATATCAAAATCAAGTTAGACCGATGACCATTTGGGCCAACAAATTTACTTTTTTATATGTAGTATTATAAAAATAAATGTAAAATATACAACATATACATATAAAATTTTTAAGAGGTATTTTAATCGGAAGGCTAGTGCGGTTGCACTCATTGCACTCTCTCAAAATCGGCCCTACTACTAATCCTAATTGGAGATGATACACACCAAGGTTCGTTTCCACAATCTAAACCTTTCGATATCTCTTCTTCTTCCTCTTCTTCTTTTTCTTCTTCTTCTATGTTTTTTAATAGTTGGTTCCTCTTTCAATTGTAGATTTTTTTTTAATTTAAAAGTCACTTAGTATATTTAGTTTAATGATTCGCCAAGGAGTGTTTTGCCAAAATTTTGAATCCAATTTATGGTTTCGAACTTCAGAGTTCGACACGGTCTCATTGAGTCTCATTGGGGACGACAAGACTGTCAAAATTTTGACAGTCCTAAAACAGACAATTCTCTATATTAGAAGTAACAGAATTTTGGCATCATGACTATTGTTAGGACTGTCAGAATCCTACCAGTCATAAGACAGAGGATTCTCTGTCTTATGACTGTTAGGATTCTGACAGTCCTAACAATTGTTAGGACTGCCAAAATCATGATATTCCTGACTTAAGTGGGTGATGTCCCCTAACAATTTCAAAAAATTGTTTTACGTTGTGAAAAATCATCATATTTGGTGTTGCCCCCAAAAATGTATGTGATACCTATGTCAATGGCCTAATTTTATTACAATATTTGACCATGACTGCCCTAGTTGTTAATTATTATTAGGGAAGATTTATGAAATGCCCAAAAACTAAAAAAGTTTTATGTAAAACCCACCGCTAAAAAAACTTTCATCGCGTGCCCAGAATTAGAGAAACTTATCCAAAGCGGGTTCCAAATGACCCTTTTGCCCTTCCTTTTAATTTATTGAAAACACCCACGAAACTGCTCTTAAAAAAAAGTTTCGATACTTCATCTTCTTCCTTACGCTGCTCACTTTCGAATCTAGGTTTTCTCCTCAAAAATCTTCAAAAACTCGTCGAAAAATTTCGGAAAGACTGGGACAAACGACAAAAATGCTAAAACGGAGGTCCAAACATTATTTTTTTTGCGAATCTAAAATTTTGGAAGGCCGTCTAACTGTGAAGCTGTTACTTTCAGTCTCCTTGACGATACGCTCATTTTGCGACAAACGGGACCTCGTTTCGACCTCCCAGTCAAAAGTTATGGCCCTCCAAAGTTTCAGCTGACCATAAAATGCAGGAGAATGACCATTCTCCGTGTTAGAACACGAAAAATGTTAATTTCACATGAGGGTGGTCATTCTCCGTATTAGTAACACGGAGAATGGCATTCTCCGTCTTAATTTACACGGAGAATGACCATTCTCCGTGTTAGTAACACGGAGAATGACATTCTCCGTCTTAATTAAGACGGAGAATGTCATTCTCCGTCCTGAAAGTTACACGGAGAATGGCCATTCTCCGTCATAATTTAGACGGAGAATGGTCATTCTCCGTCTTAGTTTACACGGAGAATGGTCATTCCAGTGTTAAAACGCAAGAGAATGACCATTCTCCGTGTTAGAAACACGGAGAATGCCATTCTCCGTGTTAAATAAAACGGAGAATGACATTCTCCGTGTTAATTTAAACGGAGAATGTCATTCTCCGTGTTAAATAAAACGGAGAATGACATTCTCCGTCTTAATTTAAACGGAGAATGGCCATTCTCCGTGCTACATTAAGACGGAGAATGTCATTCTCCGTTTTATTTAACACGGAGAATGGTCATTCCAGTGTTAAAACGCAGGAGAATGACCATTCTCCGTGTTACTAACACGGAGAATGCCATTCTCCGTGTTAAATAAAACGGAGAATGGTCATTCTCCGTGTAATTTAGCACGGAGAATGGTCATTCTAGTGTTAAAACGCAGGAGAATGACCATTCTCCGTGTTAGAAACACGGAGAACGGCATTCTCCGTTTTAAATAAAACGGAGAATGACATTCTCCGTGTAATTTAGTTTTTTTTCATGAACAAAGAGTTTCGTTCTTCTTTCAAAACGATGATAATTCTGATGGAAAAGAAGAAGAAAGATATTCTCTCCACAATTGACCTAATTGTCGGAAAACTTCAAATGTCTCCACGATGAAGATGAAGATGATGATGATGATGATGATGATGACGAGCGATGATCTGAGTTCGACTGAAGAAAAGCACACCGAACTACGAACGATCTTTGCGATCTCTGCTGAAGATGAGAGCAATGGAATTCAGATTTCCAGTGAAGAAGAAGAAGACGAAAATCACAATCCAGATCTGAGTTTTTTGAATTCAAATACATATAGATGACCAATTCGCGCGGAGGGATAGTTTCGGTATTATAAAAATAGCAGTTTCTAGCGGGTGGCATCTAAAAGGGAATCTTGGAATATTTAACGTGAAAATACTTAATTCTGGGTATTTCATAAAACTTATCCAGCGGGTGGGCATTTCATAGAAGTCCACCCCGAAATTGGATTTCTCAGCAATTTTCAGTTATTATTATATTTGGTCATGATCTATTTATTGATCCACATTCCACCTGTATTTTGTCCATGAGCTTATCACAACTCTCTTTCAACCCAAGTGCAAGTAAGCATTGACATTTAGCAACCAGTACACAGCCTACTTTCAATTTATTGATTTGTAATTTTATTTGAATACTTGTAGAGGGTCTATTTTTGTTTTCGTACAAGACCTCCAAAATATAAGGACCGAACTATTCTCATTCCATTATTTAGTTACATATTTTTCATATAACATGACACGAAATGACAAAAAAAAAAACATGGACAAATGAGAAGTGTAATTGGACCATCTTGACATGATTTCTGAGTATATACATACTGGTATTGATATTTTAACCGTGGACACCAATACATGAAAATTAAACTTGCAACACCTTCGACATTTCCGTTGTTACTGAGGTTGATCAACCCACCACTATCCTTGTGACATTTTCCTTTTCAACTACCATACTAAACAGTAACACAACTTCCTGATAATAAAAATAATAAACCATTAAGAATATTAAGGTAGTTTCTATCACATATGGTTCTTGTTTTTTTTTTTTTTAACTGCTATATTTTTCACATTTATATTCTTTTATTTTATTATTTTCTCGTTCGTTTCCTTACTAATCTTAACTTGTATTGTATGTCCAGATTTAGAGGAGGCTTACGAATTTGAACTATTGTTGTACACCATAGACTAGTCCGAACTATCTCAGCGAGAGAGATGTCGATTCATATTTCCAATTTCCTTTATACGAAAATAAATTATGTTCGTATTTGTAAGCATTTTTGAAAAAATCAATGATTACCTATTTTTTTAGTTCTTTTAGAGTATATTATCCATCAGATATTTTCATATCATTTTTGTTATATAGTACTAGTATATATACACGTGCTTTGCACGTATTTGATATTACTTGAAAAGAGGAAACAATAGTTTATTGAAAGAGCAAACAACAATTTCTTAATTTCATTATAGATGGAAATATAATAGGTAGGAGCTTGAAAGTTGGGAGAAATTAAATAACTGGAATAGAAAATATTTTTCTTGTCTCTTGGCCTACTGTGTATACTTTGCATGCATCCTTTATTAACCTTTGCTTTATTATTTTTAAAGTTGTCTACTTTGCATGCATGCATACCTTTGATTTATTAACTATCATTTCCAAGCTGCCTACTTTGCATACATGCATATCTTTAGGCCTCGTTTGGTTCGCGAAATCTCCCGGTTGGAAAAGGAAAGTGATTACTTTCCTATTGTTGGGTGCCCAAGGAATTGAGGAGGAAAGGAAAGTGATTTCCAATGAAAGGAAAATTAGGGGGGAAAGTGATTCCATCCATCCAAGGAAGGAATCACTTTCCCACATTGAAGTATTCACTTTTCTTTCCAAATTTCTTGGCATTGCCAAACATCGAAAAGGAAAATCAATAGGAATTAAAGTTTCCCAAAGGAAAGGAAATGACAATGAATTGATTTCCTTTCCCTTCCATTCCGCGAACCAAACGAGGCCTTAATATATATTTAATTACTGTTTTTAATTATTCAATGGTAGTGAAGGGTATATTTGGAAAGGAACTTTCACAGTGAAGCCTACTTTTGGCATTATATAGTAGAATAGATTATTCTACAGAAAATGTAATATTAATTATGAGAATCCTTTTATGGTTCATTGAGCGACACTTAATGTAGACTTAATGTAATAAGATAGGGGTTAATGTAGACTTAATGTAATAAGATGGCGGTTTATACATTTATCATGATACTTTGTTGACCTTCCTCACATGGTTCTTCCATATTTAGAAGCGGGACGTGACATATATTGTGTATCGGATGTCATTGAAAATGTAAATAGGACAGTCAAAGTGTCGAATTTATGGATAATTTGACTCTCCTAGATAAAAATTTCGTATCTAAACATTTTGTTTGAACATGAACAACAGGAATGACATTCCGGTTATGGTTTTAATATCCGACTCGATTTGGGTTGGTTGGCATGTGGTATCTAAAAATCTAACAAAATTCATCGTTACTTAATCCTTCTTTACTCTCTTCCTGGATATACCCCGTAGTTGGTGTATCTTTGACCAAAAAGGTTTTTTTTTTCCATAATTATATAGTGCTGGAACCCACGCACGGCTCCGGGGAGGCAGACTAGGCCTGCGCCTAGGGCCTCCTCCCCCAATGGAACCTCTAATTTTTTTTTTAATATATATACGACAGTCAGCAGATTTAATTTTGGGCCATAAGACATCAGTTTTGTCTGGGCCACAAGTCAAAAAAAAATAAAAAATGACAAAGCCTGCCGGCTGCCGCATGGAAGTCCAATAACTACTGGGCTCGTGATGGATGGTTTAATGCGCTAGCATAGTAGCATTCTTAGCCGAAAAAGTTGCTGGCTTCCAAAAAATAGCGGCAACACTTAAAACCTAAAGCTAGGAAAAGGATCCAGCAAGGCAGCAAACATGTCTCATCTTCTCTCTCTTCCAAAAATTGCTGCCAACGGAATTTTTTTTCTTTGAAACAATCCTCTCCCACATCTCCCTCCCGCAGGCGCAGCGGCATGTATTTCTCATTCTCTTCTTTAATTTCTAACGGTCTTTTTTTCTCTCTTTTAAAATTGGTATAAATTTGAGTATTATTTGACAAGCTAATTATCATCTCTCTTTCTCTAAATCTCTAAACAATATTTTCTAATAACTGATTCATATCTCTCTAATTTCTTTTGCTGTCACTCGAGACACGGCCGGATCTGAGATATGTGGAGTTCACGGCCACCGGGACACGAGTCACGACAACGTTGGAGTTCACGCCGAAAGAAGTTTCTCCAAACTCAAGTTGATAAAAAAAATACCTCCGATCAACTATGTCACAAGATTGATTGAACGATTTGGCCATGTTATCTATTGAGAAAAAAAATGGCAGCTAAACTTGATCACAATGATTTAATTGATAATTTTGCACATAAAGGGCGGAATCAAAATTCAAACTTAGATGCGCTGGAATGAACTAGGATGGTCTGACTGTAGGCTGACTCATATAGAAAAAAATAAATATATATTTTTTTAAAAAATTAGTGGACTTGGGCACACCCCAACCTACAACGTGGTTCCGTCTCTAAAATCAGAGCTTGATGCCCATTGCTAGGAGAGTATGCCAAAATCCTCCATACGATTTTTTTGCTAAGTTTGTAACTTGGTGTTTATCAACCATGCATGTACGCTTTTGGAAAAAGAAGAACAAAAGACGAATAGCCAAATCAAATGATCCATAGTGGACAGAAAACAAAAGTTATGAGAAAAGGACTCTGCAGATGGTAAAAAGCAAGCCATACCCAGCATCAAGAAATCCCAAACCGGAGATGGCTATGGCTGATTTGTACACAAGGGCTTTTGATAGCCTGAAAGTGAAGGCAGCTTCTTTCTTCTCGCTTGTACTGAGCTTCTTTGCCAATGTTGGCCGCCTCAACTTCCTGGCATTTCTGTTGCAGGGACGGAGCAATGGCAGATTGAGAGAAGGTGCAGAGCTCTGAACCAACATCAATGCCGGCATGTTTTTACTTTGGTCAAGAGCCTTCACTGGATAGAAATTGAGTGGCCAGAGATGACTTATATAGAAGCTGCATACAAAACAAGAGAGAATTAGGCTTATTAGCAAATAATAAGATTAGCAGGGAGTTGGTTCAATGTTTTAACTATATTTTTTTATTGTAGTTAATCGATTAAGTTTTGGTATTATGATGTCACTTGACTGTACCTACGTGGCAGCGGTCCATTGGCCCACCTCCTTAAAATCCCGGACCGGAGGGGCAATGGATGTCCGCCATGTGGCGCGGGCCAGTGGCGATCACACCCAAAGGACGGACCAAATAGCAATATCCTATCACTAATGATCATGCAATCACAATAGTATCTATACGTATACTCATAATATTAACTAATAATAACAAACTTGCTACTATGTGTATTGATTTGTTCATCTAACATGTATTTACAGAAAAATAATGAGCAAGAACAATCATGGATATATGCGATGAAGAAATTATGATGGGCCACGTTCAGTGCTTGCCTACAAGATTTTTATGAACCGCCTAACGACATCTCTGAGACTTCGCACTCGGAGATTCCGCTATTAAGTGTGCAGGTAAAACAAAGAAAGGTTCATCGAAATCACTCACCTGAAGAAACACTCTGCGTCGACCGAGCAGATCTCTGGAGAACCATCTGAAATAAACTTAAGTTCAAAAGGCCGACCAAGCTAGGGGTGCAACTTGGGTGGGCTAAGCCCGAGCCCGATCGGGTAAACCCGTTAATGGGTTGGGTTAGGGTTGAAGATTCTTGGGTTCAGGCTCGGACTTGGGTTAAAATATTTGAACCCGATCAAAATCGGGTTGGGCTCGGTTTCATGTGTCGGGTTACCCGAAGAACCCGAACACGACTTATATATCCCAAACTCTTCAACTCCTTGTCATAAATCTTATTTTAGTTTGTATTTTGTAATGATCAAGGCTTGATTGCTATTTGATTATGTGTTTAATATTACTTTTGTTTAAAATTATTTCAAATATTATATTAGAGTCCGATGAACTTGAGCCCAACCTGATCCTCCGGGCTTGGTCTTGGCCTTCATATGTTGAACCCGAGGTCGGGTCGGACTTGGGCTCGGGCTAGGCTTATGATTCCTCGGGTTGGACTTGGGTTGACCTCAAGTCCGACCCAACCCGCCCGAGTTGCACCCCTAGACCAAGCCAACAAACCATCCAATAACAACATTGAAATTAGAAAGAACTAAACGTTACAACAATATTAAAATTTAAAAAGTTTAAACGTTACAACGACATTAAAATTAAAACTAGTACGGCGGTAAATATCCCCATTTCCATTGTAATGAAATTAAGGGGAGAGAAATAAAAAAAGTTGGTGCAAAATATTTTACTCATAAATAATATAAATAGTTACAAAATAGTATAAAATATTATAATGTATATGATTATATTAAAATAATTGTGAAAGAATGAATTTATGTAGAAATAAATATTAGTTGTTTATTATTTAGGGATCAATGAGTTGGAATTGTAAAATTTTGAAGACATGATATAAGAATATTCTTTTTGGTGTCTTCAAAACAATAATGCTATGGGAACACACTTTTTTTGACCCACTCCATAGCCACACTGATGTAGCAGTTCATTTTCTTCTTCCAAACCCCGATCACGGTTTGACTTCCTCTTCCTCTTGGATTGCGTCAATCGCTCAAGTGAAGCCAAAAAGGGAGGATTTCCGAACATTATTGTATGTCGATTATTACCTTTTTTAAGACTTTTTTTACATCCAATAATGCACTACTACCTTAGTGTCATAGCATTACTTGTTGGTATTTGGTCTTTAAGACTAGAAAGATAGTCCCACATTGCCTAGGCCAAATGGATAGTATCTCTATATATAGCTTTGATTATATTAAGAGATGCACATGAGGTGTGGAGAGGCACATGGGTGCCATGTGAGGGTATTTTTCTAGTGGAAAGAAGGCTAACTCCATAAAGAAAGCATTTATGCTTTTTGTCATGCTCTTGGAATTAATTCCTTAGGAGCTAAGCCCCATAGGGGCTTAGCGACTCGGACTCGGGCTCATGAGGCGTAATGTGGCGTTTTGTTGGCACACTTAGCACGTCAGTATCGTCGCTAGGCGCATAATGCACTTAAGTTACGCTCGTTGCACGAGCCTCCACGCTGCCGATCGCGCACCCGTTCGCGTGGACAGTTCTTGCGGCCAGTTCGCGCGACCCATTCGTGCGACCAGATTGCGCGGCACGTCGTGTCTGTTCACGATCTGAACAGTTACGAAACGGTTCCTTCGTTCACGAACATGTATTAACACGTCCCGAACGTTTCGAATACTGGGCGGTTACTGGACTGACACTAAATATGTTTCTTTCTTCTCTCTCATTCCGTTCAGTTCATTCAATAAGTTTTTCTTATGAAATTCAGAGAGTAGATAAAAGAGAAACAGAGAGAAGCGCGCACAGTTCTGTCCATCCGAGGAGTCAGAAGAGTATTCGATAGAGTGTTCCAAAACGATCTTCAGGTATATGTAAAGCTCCCAGATCTGAAGATTCATAAGCTCAGGACAAGAAGTACGAAGACGATCTTCTTGGGGTATGCCGAGAAGAGTGATACTCGGAGATTTCTTGATATAGAATCAAATCATATCATTGAATCTCGCGATGCATAATACTTTTAAGATAAATTTGCAAGACAAAGAACATTGTTCTCGCGGACATTCCGGAGAATAATAAGGATACGCAGGAAATTGAAATTTCCAATTAGAACGTAGTCCAATAGGAAGTTGTTGTAGAGGAGACAATACTTGAATCAAAACTCGCTGAACCATCAACTAAGCGAGTGTGTAGACCAAAAAACTTCGGAGATGACTTTGTCACCTATCATGTAGAAGCAGATCCGCTTACCTATGATGATGCGATGAAGACTAGAGACGCTATTTTCTGGAAGGAGACGATCAACAATGAAATTGATTCAATCACCTCCAACAACACTTGGATGTTGGTTGATCTTCCTGAATGAGCGAAACCCATCGGATGCAAATAAATCTTCAAGAAAAAGATGAAAGCAGATGGAACTATTGGCAAGTTCAAGGCTAGGCTAGTAGCTAAGGGGTTCTCTCAGAAGCAGGGGATCGACTACTTCAACATGTATGCTCCAGTAGCCCGGATGACCACCATCAGAATGTTAATTGCTCTCGCAGCAATACATAAGTTGGTGATACATCAGATGGATGTAAAGACAACATTCCGGAATGGCTAGCTGACCGAAGAGATTAACATGAAATAGCCAGAAGGATTTATTGTCAAGGGTCTTGAAGACAAAGTCTGCAAGTTGGTGAAATCCTTGTACGATCTAAAGCAGGCTCCTAAAATGTGGCATGAAAAGTTTGACAAGGTCATAAGGTCAAATGGTTACAGGGTCAACGAAAACGGACAAGTGTGTTTACACAAAGTTTGCTGATGGAAGAGGTGTAATCGTTTGTCTGTATGTGGACGATATGATGATCCTAGGAAGGATATAGGTTTTGTCATGGAGACAAGAAGTTCATCTCGACCAAGTTCAGTATGAAGGACTTGGGGGAAGTTGATGTGATCTTGGACATCAAAATCATCATGACGGACACTAGACTAGCGCTGTCACAGTCTCATTATATTGAAAAAATAATCACATGCTACGGGTATCAGGATCTTCCAGTGATCGATATGCCTTACAGGTGTGACCTAAAGCTGAAGCCGAATTCGAGGGAAAGCGTCAGGCAGCTGGAGTATGCAAGCATCATCGGTAGTTTGATGTACGCTACTACTGCCACTAGGCCTGACATAACTTTCGTCGTAAAAATGCTGAGTCGATTCACGAGCAACCCAGGCGTTGAGCACTGAAAAGCTGTGAAACGGGTAATGAGATATCTCAAGAAGACTCAGACATATGCACTGCACTGCACTACAACTAGTAGAAGGCTTTAGTGATGCGAGCTGGTGCTCAGAGGTGGAGAGCGAGAGATCCACATGTGGATTTATTTTCTCCATGGGTGGAGCTGCTATATCGTGGAAGTCGAAGAAGCAGACTATGCTCTCTCGATCCTCCATAGAATCTGAGTTCTTTGCACTTGATTCCGCGGTAGAAGAAAAAGAATAGATTCAGGAGCTCATGTATGATCTTTCATTGGCTGGGGCGCAGATACCGACGATACCTATATACTGCGACAACCAGACGACTACTCTGGTGGCATCGAATGACCTCTTCAACGGAAAGAAGAGAACTGTGCGACTAAAGCACAGAGAAGTACACAATTTCATCAAGAGAGGTGTCATTGTAGTGATTGATGTTTGGAGTCAGGAGAACCTGGCAGATCCATTTACCAAGGGCCTCAAGCGTCAGCTGGTCGAAGACACAGCAAGTAAAATGGGCTTGAAGGCATTCTGATATTGTGTTATTGTAATCCTACTTTAAAGTTTTATGTTATTAGTTTAAAGAGAAATCTATTAGGCATCTAGCTTTTGGTTCAAGAGATGACCACTAACTGGGAAAATATAAGAAATAATGTGTACATATCCTTTGGGACATTGAAGGGATACGGACCCACAACCACTGTTGTCTACTCTATGTTTTCTGCGGAGAACAGATCCTGTGGAGAGGATGGCTTAAACGTCTAATGAGTTCTCAGGCAAAATGAATGTATGTTGTGCTTTACAGGAAGCACGGTAGCACATCACTACAAAGAGGTGTTACAACTCCATGCTACAGTGGGGTGATGTCACGCCCCAGAACCAGAATACTGGAGAGCGGGGGCAGACATAGCCAGCTACGTATATTGAAATAGAAACCACCTCGATATACGGTCACGGCTGTCTAGATATATGAGGGTTTACTACAAGCCAACAGTCTCTTATAGTCATGAACAAGCCTAATGTCTCAATCACAAACAAGTAAGTAAGGTCGCAAGATGTATGATCATTAAATATACAATAATAAGGCATCCCAAATATTACATATTCAGCTGATCATGAAGCTAGTCGTTACAAAATATTAGGACTAGCAAGAGTTTAGTCATACATGATCAACCCTAGGATTTGTTAATCATATTCACAGCCCGTAGGCAGACAATAAGTAAAAGTGCATCGAGCTAACAGGTGCTCGTCGGCTAAACGCCTCAAAAGAATAGTTTTACAATGAAGTGGACAAGACAAAAAGGAAAACCCACTCTTGGCCCGGGTTCCGTCTAGTTGTCACCATTGGGCTGGAAGCTTGGTAGATCCTCGGGAGCTGCTCCAAAATCTGGCCACACAAAACCAGCTGGGTCAACTCCAGAAAGAGCAAGTACCACAAGGGGGCCACGAAATAAGAACAAAAGCCAGCAATTAGCACAAGAAAGTCTAATAGTAAAACTAAAATTTACGAAAATATGTCAGGATGATATACGACGAGATAACCATGGAACTATTCCGATAACCAGGTTACAACCTGTAAACCAAATAAGGACCGGGGTTGTAACCCTTCACCTGAACAGAACTTGGTTTCCCACCATTTATCGGCAAGATAATAATGTAAGAAATCAAGACAGGAAGCAATCTTGTACTGGATCAAGACATGGCTAGACTGGTTATACCTCATTCAATCAATCACGGCCAAGCAGATACTACGGCTTACTACTTTAACTAACTAGGGTTATCACAGGCCTGATTACTAACAAGATACAGTGAGATTATTCCACAGCCACAAGCCCTGCAGACCATCCAGGTTACCCAGGTCGAAAATTAGGGATTGAATTCATGTGGGTACATTATCCAGGAACGCATGTACCCTTAGGTGACTTAGAAGGTGCAACATATGACAGTGTGCTGGAAATGTGCCCTACTCGTCGGCAGGCTACACATCCCAAGAGCGCCCAGGTAACGGGATTGCCTGTAGTTGTGTCATCTCTTCATGACTACTGTATTATTCTAGTTATTAACCTTAATCCTTTTAGTAGGTACTCCTGACCGTGGTACTCAGGAGTCCCGTCCTAGACATGATACAAGACTGGACAAGTAGATTTAACAAGCAAGCAAGAAAGAACTACCCACGGTGTCAAGGAAGGTCAAGTTAAGTTAGCCGTCGCAACAGCGTTAAGTTATCAAGTCATGCTACAAGTCAGGAGTGTGCCGCCACGGGCCACTATCCAGTCCTCAAGTCACAAGGATTAAATACAAGTTACAAGTTAGGTGTGCACCCCACTGGGTCACTAGAAAGGAGATCAGAGAATACCAAAATCATAATCCATAGAAAACCTCGAGAACCGTACTAGTCATAAACAATTACTTGAAAATCGTGTTAGGCCGTGTCGGGTCAAGATAGTCGTGCTGTGTTGAACAGATCTCAGGAAAACTCAATCAACAAACAAAGAAACCAAGTCAAGAAATAAAACTAATACTCCTAGAGCCAATGGATTAAGCAAGGGGTCAGGGTGCATGGGTTACTCAGCGTACGCGCAAGGACACGCATGCAGGGGAGCATCGTACGCACAAGGGCACGCACGCAGGGGAGCTACGTACGCACAAAAGCACGCACGCAGGGGAGCTGCGTACGAAAAAGGCACGCACGCAAGGGAGCTACGTACGCACAAAAGACACGCACTCAGGAGAGCTGCGTACGCACAAAAGCACGCACGCAGGAGAGCTGCGTACGCAAAAAGGCACGCACGCAGGAGAGCTGCGTACGCACAAAAGTACGCACGCAGGAAAGCTGCGTACGCACAAAAGCACGCTGTAGGATATGGAAAATTATGACACGCTGTCATTTTTATCCATACGCTTAAAGACAGATGTCAGTTGAAGCCATACGCTCATTCAAAAGCCATACGCTCAGTAAATATTTTATTATTTAATGAAGTGACAGCACAGCATATGTTTAAATGAGAAATGAATCTGACACTTCATCTTTCGTGCAAAGACAGCTGTCACGAGAAAAGTAACCGTCGTATAGGTTTTCGAAGAGCCGGTTTTGTCTTTTACGAGGACAACTCAACAGCCTTCATAAATACAAAAGCCATCATTATTGTCAGTTTTGACAGTCTGTCAGCCGTCAAATCCGCAGTCACGACGCTCGAGAAGATTTTGTCCGTTATGGGAAGATATGGTGTACCAAAAAAGATTGATGATAGCCACGTGGCCACTTCTCCAGTGAGCATATCAACCTCACATGACTCATTCTTCACCCAGTCAAGTGAGCGTATCAACCTCACATGACTCCTTCTTCACACAGTCAAGTGAGCGTATAGACCTCACATGATTCCTTGTTAACCAAGCGAGCGTATGACTTCACATGACTCCTTGCCCATAAAGTGAGCGTATGGATTTCCTATGGCACTACGCTGTCCAAGTCAGCATATAAACTCTCCTTCAACAAGGCAGCGTATTACAGCAACCATATCCAGGATTACAGTCAACACACGTTCTCACGTGTCCTGTACCAGTTATCCACTTCTCTAGAAGTTATGCAACATGGCATCCAGGCCATCAATCTCTCCTGAACTTGCTCCATTACTTTCAACCGCACGCTAATGTGTCTCCATCAGAATCGCCACGCGTCCCTGCAGTTATGCACACGTCAAGTAACTACCTGAGCGTATGCTTAAGGACAGTTATCCTGAACTCTATAAAAAAGAGTTTCTTCATCTTCATCAGAGACTACAGTCATTTTTCAAGAGAACAGTGAGATTGCCCAGTTGCTGTCCAAGTTCTTCGAAGTTCGAGTTTTCTTCATCGCATCGTCCAAGGGATAAAGTAATCGTCTTCTAGATTAGATTCCTACAGTTGTAATTTTCTCAGATACAAAATAAATAAAGTGAATTTATTTATGGAAAACAAATTGGCGACTCTGCTGGGGATCGAACCCAGAATCTCTGGTTTCGTAGAAAGACTCTTTAGTCAACCAAGGAGAAAGACTCTTTAGTCAACTCCTCTACTCCTAAGGTCTTTACCTCTGGAGTTAATTTGACTAGTATTCTTACTAGATCAAACAATGGAAAACGCCTTTTGGCTAATTCCTCCAAAGATGGATTATTACCGACTCCTAGTCGGAATAATACTCATCTTCCTTCTCTCAAAATTTCTCGGTCTGAGAAAGGCAAATTACAAGTATCCAAGACTGATATTAAAATCAAATCTCCCACGGATCTTCGTAATAAGCTTAATCAGAATCGGTTCGGTTCCACTGAGACAAGTATATTAGATCCTGATGCAGAATATGCCAAGAACTATGTGGCTCAAATTAATCAGTCTTTATACACTCAAGAACCAAAAAGACAGAAGAACAAAAGACAAGTTTCTACACAGAAACTATCTTCAAATACTTCCTAATCTGTTCCTACAGATCTCCGGGAATATTTGCAAAATAAACAGAGAATTGACACTTCATCTGGCTATGACATTGCCCATATTCGCCATGAAAAGCATAGTTGTGACTTTTAACCTCGGGTTGTCATCCAATGTTGTTGTTCACCAAAAAGACAATCTGTTTTCGAACGGATTCAATATGAACCAATGTTGGATGAAGATGAACCTCTTTATGCTTCTGTCAACATGACTTCCAGAAACATTGGGGGTAGCATACGGTCTGATGCTATATCAGACTCTGAAGATGGTGTTTATCTTGGCACTCGATCCAGGACCGGAGCCTTAACCAGAGCCTCTTCTTCTTCTCATCCAAGTGGTAATCCGGAGATCACAGAAGACTTCCTTGGAGAGTCCAATTTTCCAGTATTGACTCCTGTAAAAAGCCCTGGAAAAGATACTGATTCACACAGTGATGATTCAGAACAGACTGTTTCATCATCTATTCCTCGAATGATTACCACTTACATGGCAGAAAGTGATCATGAACCTTCGACTAGCAATGAGGCTCATGAACAGAGGATTTCTTCTTTAGAACAACAATTGCGAGCTATGGCAGATACATTGAGTGCTATGCACACTCTAATGCAGGCTCAACAACAGACAGCACCACCAGTGGTATTGAATACCCCTGTTGTTCCAAACCCCGAACCTTCTACTATTCCGGGGGTACAATCTAATGTTCCTGTACAAACCACACCAAGTCACTCTGGAGCTGGGGGTGGTACATATGCTGCAGTCCCTCCTCCCAATTATACTCTACAAGCCACAACTCCACAATCTTCGGGAGTTGTCTCTGAAGAATTGAAGAATCTCAAAACTCAATTCGAGGCATTCAAACAGAAGGATGGTTTACAAAGGTTAGGCATCAAACAGCCTTATCCGATAGAATGGAAGCAGGTATCGTATCCACCAAAATACAAACCTCCAACCATCTCTTTCTATGATGGGACAACCTCTCCAAGTCAGTTCATTAATCATTTTAAAGTAATGACTGATCAACTGCAACCAAGTGACGCCCTCCTTACTCGGGTGTTCATTGGATGTCTCAAAGGAACGGCTTATGAATGGTATAGAAGTCTCCCTGATGGGTGCATTACCTCATTTGCCGGTTTTAAGCAAATATTTCTTGAACGATTCTACGAAGGGCTCAATGATATGACCATGTCAGCCCTCATAAGAATCAAACAGAAGAATAATGAGACCACTGAGGAATTCATTGAGAGATTCAGAAGAGAAGCCCTCAAAATGCCTCTTGGAACTCCCGATGCTGTTACGATCGACACTTGCAAGTCGAACCTCTTACCAATTATCAGCATATGGACAGGGTCCACTCAGTTCCAAGATTGGCCTTCTTTCATTGTCAGTGCCAAGGCTGCCGAGGTCAGTGCTGAGACCTTTAAGGGTCTGGGGGTACAAATGGCTCCCAAAGAATCAAATCAGAGTGCTAGCAATAGTACTCGACCCAACAATCGCAAAGGGAAAGAAGCTCTTGAAGTCAATCTCCAAAACAGTAGTCAAGAGGTAAAGACTACCCAAGCTACTTCAGCTCCAACAAATCAACAACAGAGATCTCCTCGGCCGAAAGAAGAATATTCTTTCGATGATGACGATGTTCAGGGTATCTTTGAATGCTTACTCAAAGGTAATAAGATTCAATTGCCAGAAATTAAAAAGCCTGATGAAGCCAATAAGACAGATCATCCAAAATACTATCCATATCATAGAATGCTGGGTCATACAATCCGGTCTTGCTATGTATTAAAAGGGAAGATTCAAGAGATGATTAAATCAGGAGCTGTGACCTTAACACCCAAAGACAAAACAGTCACAGCAAATGTAATTTCAATACAGTTCGGTGACTTCCCTCCCTTAATGGTGGAAAGTGGGATTGTTCCTATCCCCAAAGCAACTCTCGAAGTTATAAACATCCCACCAGCACAGAATGACGGACTTGTTCCTGTCACAACTAAGAAGGGAGAAATCATGTGGATTCACCCAGACTTAAAGATGGAGTTTGAAACGTCTTCCTCTTCTCCTCGGAAGACTCCATCATCTAAAAAGAAGCTCGGGAAGACTAAGTCATGCAATGTGACTTCTAGTTTCACACCCGATTTTTATCTAACCTCTACTTTCATCTCAGCAGGAAATTCACTCCCTACGAAGATAAAATCTGTACCTCAATTTGAAGATAGGTACAAGCCTGCTTTTCATCTATACAGTTCACAATCTCGTGAATTGATGGCGAAGATGGGTTATGATCTAGCCACTGCCCCAGGTTTGAACTCAGGCAAGGGACTCCGAGCACCTTTGGCCATCACCATGAGACATAATCAATCTCGTGTTGGCCTTGGTTTCTGGAATGAAGCTTTCATCAAACATAAAAGAACCAAGAGCAAAATAAAGAATTGCAGCATGGTTTCCATAGTCCTTGAACCAGAATCTGAAGTTGAAGTTCATACTGGAACTCGGTCAGGAAAAGTATATCTGAAAGATTATGCTGAAGTTCCTGAAGAAATTTCTGACGTTCCTCCGGTTACAGCTTCAACTCCAGTCTCTACTGAAGAGCCTTTAAATGTTCCTGTTGAGACAGTTCCTTCTAAACCGACAGCAGCTGACAAAGGCAAACAACAAGTCCGCTTCGACAAACCATTGAAGAAGTCATCTCCTACAGGACTTGAAAAGCCTTATAATTTTGATATATTAGCTCAACTAGCCAATACCCCAGCTAAATTATCAATCTTTGAGCTCTTACGCCTCTCTAAAGAGACTCGAGAAACTTTAAGTGAAGCACTGCTGCAAGCAGAAACCTGCTTAACTCTTCTCAAGAAGTTGGAAACAGGACCTGTTTCTCATTGCCATAATGTATTGGAATTTATTCCAAATATTACCTTTACGCAGGACGATATGCTGCTAGAGGATAATCGACATGATCGTCCTTTATATCATACAGGATATATTGATTCTATGAAGGTTGATCGTTTACTGATTGATCCAGGATCCGCTCTCAGTATTATGCCAAAGGCTATGTTAGATGCATTGAAGATACCTGTGCATAGTCTTTCCAGTACTATCACTACCATCTTGGGATTCAATCAAGGAAAAAGTGAGCCTTTAGGCAAGATTCGCCTTAAATTTCAAATTGGCGATCTTCGTACTAAGGTTACTTTTTACATCATCGACAATCATGGTTGCTCATATAATGCTCTATTAGGAAGACCATTCTTGCATGAACATAATGTCGTTCCTTCAACCCTTCATCAGTGCTTCAAATATGTTGATGATAATGGAGAGGTTCAAAAAGAAGTGGCAGATCTTTACCCATTCAAAGGAGTCGAAGCTTACTTCAATGACGCTCGCATGTACAAAGATGAATACTCGAAAGTCTTGCAAGTTATGGATAATGAAGATGAGACATCCAAAGTTGACACTGTTGTTATTCCTGTAAAAGGGCGTATCATTCCTCCGCAGTCTGTTAGATCATCCGAAGAAGGCTCACTGATAATTCCTGTCAGTGGACGCACTACTGCACCATCTTCCCAAGCTTCACAAAGTTCGCTGATCATTCCTGTCAGTGGACTCATCACTCCCCCTCCATCTTCTCAGACTAGATCAGATACTCTAGTCATTCCAGTCAGTGGACGTATTACTTATCCACGATCTTCTTCAAGGGAGCTCACCTCTTCTGAGCCTTTTGTTATCGATCTTAATCGAAACAAAAATTCTAACTGTTCTTCTTCCTCCCCCTTTGTCATTAATCTGACTAAGTCTGATAAGGCTCAGCCTTCTGTTGTAAATACAGCATCTAGTATTAATGAAGCATCTCCTTTGCAGTATATTGATGTTTGTGGTTATGTACAAAGTTATTTACAATTGCTAAATAGCTTAGAGCCACTAACTATAGGGGTTGTTAAAGCTCTTCATACAGACGTATCATTAGACTCTATACAGAAATCATACTTTGTGGTCCCCAGTCGAAAGAAGGGAGAAAATCCAATATTTTTCTATAAAGGACCTCAGAATCCTCCTAACTTGGAAGAAGATGACATAAACGATGATATTGGAAGGTTACAACTGCGTCGCTACAGTCAACAATCCAAAAATATCATCAAAAATATGGGTTATGATTTCAGAACCAGTCTCAATAATGGAAAAGGAAGAAGAATGCCTGTTCGAATTCCTCCATTAAAATACGGAAGGACAAAATGTGGTTTAGGTTACATTGCTCCTACTTCCTTTATCATCATAGTCCATGAAGAGTCAAAATTCAATAAAGACGAACAATCTGAAGATGAACGATCTGAGTCTTCTGATTCTCTCTCTTAGGATTCTGACACGAGTGTTGGCGATCTTCATCGCTCTATTCTATCCATCAATATGGTCGCTGTTGATGGCCCACAAGAAAATGATGAAGATGAGGATGATTTTGAAATATCACCTGAATCAGAACAATGGGCTCAAAGATTAGATGATCAATAGGAATTCAGGTTCGAGCAGAGGGAACCTCCTACCGAAGATAAACTGATCCAAATTGATATTGGTGAAGAAGGTTCCCCTAAACCAATATTCATCAGTGAGAGTCTTTCAGAAACAGATAAGCAAGACATGATCAAGCTTATTCGTGATTATATCGATGTCTTCGCCTGGAGCTACGAGGATATGCCAGGACTAGATCCGAAGATCGCAATGCACAAACTCAATATCATGCCAAATGCTAAACCGGTCAAACAACAATAGCGACGATTTCGTCCAGACATTATGGATGCAATTAAAGCTGAAGTCAACAAACTTATGGCTTCTGGATTTATTCGAGAGAAACAACATCCTGAATGGGTGGCTAACATCGTTCCTGTCCTTAAAAAGACTGGCAAGATCCGAGTCTGTATAGACTTTCGCGATCTCAATGCTGCTTGTCCTAAAGACGAGTTTCCTCTTCCAATTACTGATGTCATGATCGACAATACATGTGGTTTCGAACGAATGTCATTTATGGATGGGTATTCGGGATACAACCAGATCAAAATATTTCCAGATGATAAAAAATACACTTCCTTCAGAACGCCGATCGGTACATACTGTTATACAGTGATGCCGTTTGGTCTCAAGAATACAGGAGCAACATATCAGCGAGCAATGAGCACTATATTCCGCGAACATCTCAGAAAAATAGTCGAATGCTATGTTGATGATATTACAGTCAAAAGTCGACGAAAGGAGGATCATATCCAAGATTTGAAGACTATCTTTGATTTAATGCGTCAGCATCAACTTAAAATGAACCCTACTAAGTCCTTCCTGGGCGTCTCTAGTGGTAAATTTCTCGGCTTCGTCATTACCGCTAAAGGTATACACGTGGATCCCGAGAAGATCAAAGCCATCCAAGAGATGCGTCCTCCACGCACCTTAAAAGAGCTATGAGGATTTCAAGGAAGAATTGCTTATATCAGGAGATTCATTTCCAACTTATCAGGACGCTGCAGACCATTCCACAAACTTCTGAAGAAAGGTGTACCTTTCATCTGGAACGAAGAATGTCAAAAAGCATTTGATGACATCAAACAGTACCTCATGAACCCTCCAGTTTTGGTACCTCCTGTCTTGGGAATACCATTTCTTCTATATGTTCGAGCTATGGATCATTCTCTTGGTGCATTACTCGCCCAGAAAAATAAAGATGGTCATGAACAGGCCATTTATTATCTCAGTCGCACAATGACAGGCGCTGAACCGCGTTATTCACCAATCGAGAAAGAATGCCTAGCATTAATGTTTGCTGTTCAGAAAACGCGACATTATATTATCGGTCAAACGATTCATGTCATTTCCAGAGTGAATCCTATCAGGATTATGATGAAGAAACCTGGTATTCTCAACTCCAGACTAGCTAATTGGGGAATCTTGTTAGCCCAATATGACATGCATTATATTCCTCAGAAGTCGGTTAAAGGACAGGCTCTTGCTGATTTTCTAGCAGCTCATGCAGTCCCAGAAGATTCTAAATTATATGATGAGATTCCCGATGAAGTTCTGGATTCAAATCTGGTTTCTGAAGAAGTTCCTACCTGGCGTCTATTCTTTGATGGAGCATCTAGAATAGGTCCTAACGGCAATATTGTCGCCGGAGTTGGAATTGTTCTTGTATCCCCAGAGGGATTAACTATTCAGAGGGCTTATTCTCTAGATCAATCATGTTCAAATAATGTTGCAGAATACAATGCGTTGCTCATTGGTCTTCAACTCGCTAAACATCTGGATGTTCAATATTTAGAAGTTTATGGAGACTCTAAGCTTATCATCAATCAGATTAGAGGAACGTATGAAGTTCGTCATCAAGATTTGATACCTTATCATCGAATAGCACTCTCTATGGCCTCCTCCTTTGAAGGTTTCTTTATCGAACATGTTCGACGAGCCTATAATGCAGAAGCTGATGCTTTGGCTAATCTTGCTGCTGTATTAGCTATACCAATCAGACGTCAGCAAGTGATAGTGGTTTATAACCGAGAACTATTCTGCGTTGAAAATAATCTGACTTTGGCTTTTCCCCATAATCCAGACAAAGATTCTCTCAACTTTGATGCTGAATTAAAATTTGACAAAGTGTCCTTGTCTTCTTCCGATTCTACTATGGAATATGTCTTTTCTAACAAAATAGACACCGTAACTGAAGACTGGAGACGTCCGTTTCTGGACTTTGTGTTGTATGACATACTTCCTGATAACCCGAGTGAAGCAGCATCTATCCGGCGCCGGTCTCTCAGATTCTATTATAATCATATTACGAAGACACTATATCGTCGAGCCTATGATGGTCTTCTTCTTCGATGCATCGCTGGTGAAGAAGCACAACAGATAATCCGTGAAGCACATGATGGCGTCTGCGGAGCTCACTAGCCAGGTCCAAAACTTCAAGATCGTATTCGACGTATGGGTTATTATTGGCCCACGATGGTAGCTGATACCATTCAATATGCTCGGAAATATAAAGCCTGTCAAATTCATGCAGACTTTATCCATCAACCATCGGAGTTCTTACACCCAACAGCGGCATCATGGCCCTTTGAAGCTTGGGGCATGGACGTCATCGGTCCTATCAATCCACCATCATCAAAAGGACATCGGTTTATTCTAGCAATAACTGATTACTTTTCTAAATGGGCTGAAGCAATCCCGTTATCTGAAGTCAAGACTTCTAATGTTATCAACTTTGTCAAACATCATGTCATCTATCAATTTGGTGTTCCTCGGCGTATTATCCATGATAATGGACCACAGTTCGTCAGCCAAAAATTCACTCGATTCTGTGATGATCATCGGATTAATAATCTGGCTTCTACAGCATATAATCCAGCAGCCAATGGACTAGCAGAGGCTTTCAACAAAACAATCATCAAACTCTTGAAAAAGTTCGTTTCTTCCAATAAACGTAACTGGAGTGAGAAGCTTGGTGAATGTTTATGGGCTTATCGTACCACAGTTCGCAATGCGACCGGATGTACACCTTTCTCTTTGGTATATGGGTGTGAAGCTGTTCTTCCTCTGGAGATCCAGATTCCTTCTCTGAGAATTGCAATCTCCAATGAACTTACAACAGAAAACAATGATCGACTTCGACTTCAAGAGTTGGAAGCTCTAGATGAAAAACGATTGTATGCGCAACAAAATATCGAGCTATATCAAGCCCGAATCTCAAAAGCTTTTAATCGGAAAGTCAAAGTCAGAGCATATCAAAAGGGAGAATTGGTTCTTACTGTCAGACGTCCGATGACCATGACACATATGAGCAAACGCAAATTTGACGCGAAATGGGAAGGCCCATTCGTAGTAAACAAAGTCTTCTCTAATGGAGCATATCAGCTTGCCTCTATGGACGGGAAAGTCACAATGATGCCTATCAATGGCAAATTCTTAAAGAAATATTATGTATAAATAATATTTTCGTTACTCCCCAGCAAGTGTAAAATCAAAAATTCATTCTTCTCTACAAAAGCTATTTCGATGTCATTATCCCCAGCGGAAACTGATATTCTACCATGTATCATTTTCCCAGAGAATTTGATATTTTGTCTTATTAGATTCCCAGTGGATTTAATAAAGATCTTGTATAGAAAATTATGTCCATATCACCTCTGAATTTTCTATCTCAGTATGTATCATATTTTGATATTCAGTCTTTTGATTTCCAAGTTCAAAGATCATGGAAAATAGAATCCAAAGATATCTTTATATCTGAATTCTGTTTTCTTTCACCAGTATTAAACTAAAATTACCTTTGGTTTAATATCATGATAGAGTTACAAAGTTTATTTGTATATTCTATTCTACTGAAATATGTCATGTATCATTTACCTCTGAACATGTTTTCTACAAAAATATCATCCACAAAATCGAAGTCAAATAAAGATATTCATTTCAATCAAATTCGGAACATTGATTACAAATGGTATCAAGACTTCAATATATGATCTATTTAGGAGGAGCGATTATCTCCTGAATATGAACAATTACATTATTCATCTTCTCATCATGGGCTTTCTTGAGACGCTCTGCTGTTTCAGATACAATCATCCGTTGATCATATTCCGCAACAATAGAACTTCGGCGGTTGGTCTCTTCAATCTGATGGGTTTGCATCTGTTCCCGCTCTTCCTGTAAAGATTGATAACGTTCAGCTTCAGATTGACGATCAGCTGCAATCTTTGATCGTTCTTCTTCCACGAAGGCAATTTGTTTTTGGAGACGAGCTAGCTCTTCCCTTAACTTTCTAAGATCTTCAGCCCTTGACGATTCATCTTTCTCTAAACGCTCCATATTCTGACGAGTATTTAACATCTCTTCGTCTTTTTCCATTAATTCCTTAGAAGACTGAACGAAGAAATCTGTCAGAGCAATATGTTGAGCTTGAGCTTCGCTCTCCAATTGAGAAATTTCAGCTGCAGTCAGAGACTCAATATCCTCCTTCTTAATCTCCCAATATTTTTGGATGTTGGCTTCTAAATCATTCAAGAGATGTTCAAAGAAGACACATTGAGCCTCATAACCAGATTGTCTCAAGGCTGAACATGGGAAACTAGTCGCCTCTCGAAGACTCGAAAAGGGCATAGTCTCATCTTTCATGAGTCGCCTCGAATATGTATCCAGATATGTATAAATAATATCTGAATACATCCTCATGACTTTGGCTATCCCTGTGTCAAAACTGGAAGTCGTTGCAATAGTAGGGGAAGGAGCAGGAGGAGCTTCTATTCTTGGAGCTGAAGTTAGTACCCTTGGAGAACTCGGCAGATGGGAACTCCTCTCACCCACCTCAGTTTGAACAAGTGGGGCTTGAGTAGAACTCATAGCCGGTGCAGTTCCGACAGCTGTTGAAATAAAAAAAGCATGATCAAAACCAAAAGATAATAAAGCAGAGACAAGACAAAACTTTGATGAATAAAATATTACCTGGAGTTGGTTCATATTCAGTCTCCTTCGGATCATTCAATCCGGCTCTTAGTCTGTTCAGAGTACTTTCTGACATGGGATTTATTTCACTGCTTCCCACACCAGAAGTACTCGAAATTTGAACCTCAATTTCCAAATGCCTCTCCGGTTCTGGTGTTAACCCAGAGTGTTGACCAATGTCTTCAATGCATCTATTGGTATTTTAGACAATGATTCATCGTCTATCTCCATGTCTTCTTCTCCAGAAGAATGAGACGACGGTTCATAGTCAACTTGTTCGCTCTCTGAAGCTTCAATAATTGGATTGAGAGGAGTGGCTTCCTTCACTGATTCTCCCGAAATCAGTAAGTCATTAGCCGTTTCAGTCTGATGGCCGGCCTCTACCGCAGGTTGACTAATTTCCTGCGCATCATCGGCTATTGGTGGAACTGAGCCTACATCAAAATGTCTAGAAGACCCAGCAGTTTCAGGAATATCTTCTTCTTCTGTCTTTACAGAGAAATCAAAAGTAGCTTGCTTTTCTGCAGCCAATCGCATAGCACGATCTGTGGGACTCTCTGCATCCAGACAAATTATGAATTTAGTTTTTGAAACTATTACTTTCCTTCCTATTCTTCTGGTTAAAGGAACAGTAGGATAAGTGTCTAATGGATCACTACCTGTTTCATCAATATTTCTGGCTCGTTCAGAAACAGGAGAATTCCCGGGAATAGAAATTCCTCCGCGACTTCGAGTCTCTGCTCGAGTAGCTCTTTTTGCGGCAGGACCCGCAGTACCTTTACTCCTCTTCCTCTTCGGTGTATTATTAACAGATATATTTTCTTCAGCACTCCCGATAGGCACATGCAATGGTTGATGAAGGTCATCAGAGAAGAAAGTTTCCAAAACATCATCATCAACTTCATCGGTGGCCAGAGGATCTTCTTTGTCGTGACAATCCCTAGGCAAGGCGGATTTAGTTGATTTCTTTTCAACATGAATAAAGCTTTTACCTAAGATGCTAAATTTTTCATCAAAGGTATTAGCTGATACATAAAATCTGGCATAGGACGCCAATATCTTAGCTCCTCTCCGATAGTTGACCGGATCTGGCATAGAAAATGTAGCCCCTGTACCTTTGGCAATGTAATATAGCCAAGCTCTGGCACCATCAACCAACCTGTCTTGATGAGCAAAACACGTCGTTGCATTGCCCACATGCAACTGATCGTAACCAAATTGACGAGCAAATCTGCTCGGAAGATATGGCTCTATATATGTGATGTCGTCACGACGGCAAATTAAATGAGATGGCCTGATTCTCTTTAGCCATTCATATTGGACATCATCCAACTCATTAGCACCAACGCCGTCAATCAATCTCCCGGGCATGGTCTCATAACCAATAGGAGGAGGAACACAAGCGAAGCTCCAGAGCTCTCCCCTGTTCAAGATGGTTCTGCAATCAGTTAAAGTATCATATCTCCATTTCGGTATGTGCTTGTATCTTTCAAGGAAAGTGTCATCTGGCCTAGCCATCCCAGCGCTCATCAGAGATTCAAAATGAAGAAGCAGCTATCCAAACAAGTATGTAAAGGGCATTTCTACCCGGGGAAAGGACGTCAAGCTCTTCCGTGCCAATTCGAACATCCTATCTGTGTATGCCCTTAATCTGGCATTCAGACGGCAGGTCATTGCCGTTAATAGATCCATTTTATACCCAAAAACCAGACGGACTGCTGCAAAGACGACTCCTCTGTGCATCCTGTCTGCCGAACAGGTGCCAGGAACTATGAATTTCCTCAGCCAAAGAGATATGAAACCGGCCAGATGACCTTCATCGGACAATTCTCGGCCACCCTGCTTAATATAGGTTTCTAATCTATCACCGGCCTTGTAGCTGTTGATGTCTTCTTCGATAACAATGTCATCATGATTAGTCTCCCGGATTAATCTGTTAATCTCGGCTTGACTCAAGGGCTTGAATTTTCTGACATACTGCTCGGTCTTTTTCTTCTTTTGGACTTCGTCAGTGCGGCCTTGAAACAAATAAGCCATCCACTTCGAAGAATAGCAATTGGAGTCCCCCTCTCCACCTTGACCCTTATAAAAAGCTTTACAGATGCTGTAATGACACATTAATTCCTCAAATACATAAAGAATTAGTGGGTTGGCTGCAGAAATCTTATTCATTTCGTCAACAAAAGGAATATATTCTTCATATGGCAAATCTGCCGTGGGTAGCTGAGATATATATCCCATTTCATGAAGGGCGAATCCCATCTCGCCCTTTGGGGTCATGAAGGTGCCAGTCCGATAGTTATATCTCTCCGCTAATGCCAAAAACAGATCTGGGTTTGGTTTGAAACCATAAGCAGTACACTTAATGGCATCATATAAACCTATTGCCTTCAACTGTGCACCGAAGTTCCGCAAAATCCATCTCACTAGAGCATTCCATCTAGTGTTCTCTGGATTTACTAGACCAGTCAGCCTCATTGACTGTTTGGGTAGATGGCATTCTTTAATTGAACAAATTCATTGGCAAAAATTGGGACTCTGACTGGCTTCAGCAGTGCCGAGTCCTCAGGAGGGATGGTGGCAGGTAACAGTCCTCGCAGAGATGTGACATGCGGTTCAGTACCACTGCGGAACCTTCCTTGACGATATCCAATCCATCCAGCCTTAGCTTGTCGGGATGGAGTAATATCCCACTTCATCTGTCTTTGCTGGCCCGAATGGAATAAACGGGCTATGTTGATACTCTTTGTCAAACCAGTCAAATACATAGGCTGATTTACATCACCATCCCTATAGTAACTGTATGATACTTTGTCCAGAGCAGGCTGGAAATTCATGTCAATAGCATCTCCAAAAAGGAATGCTGGCTTCAAATGGGCAACACCATCTACACTTTGTAACGGTAGTCCACTCATTAGATTCAGTAAAGTATCATCCTCCTGATTGGTCAACAGAGCTATTCTTGTGGAAGGTCCGTCAAATTGGGGAAAATAAACATGTGATAGATCACTTCTATAATTATTTCCCATACTTCCTTCAAATTCTGCTTCCTGAGCCAGAATATCCACTGCAAAGGAAGAATAAAGTATTAAAAATCTTCAATGTCAAGAGATGATAAAGCTCAACATACGCTCAGTTTTTACTAAGCGTACAGCTCAGCATACGCTCAGTTTTTTTATTAAGCGTATGGCAGACTCAAGGTTCAGCATACGCTCAGTTTTCTTTAAGTGTATGGCAGACTCAAGGTTCAGCATACGCTCAGTTTCCTTTAAGCGTATTTTATCTTAAGTGAATGGTTTTTAAAGTTCAGTTTATGATCAGTTTGAGTATATCAGCGTATGGTTGACAAGATGATCATCAAAAGTTTACGTTAACACAGGAGTTAGCGTATCTCAATGAGACAAATTGCCATAGCATATTCTTTTAAAAGATAGTGTATTTTGATATCTCTATCAAAAATACGCGTATCTTACAGATATACGCTCCAAACATACTTTTCGTAAAAACGAAAAATATGGAATACAGCTAAACCCTAAAAAGGGAAGCGTATTTGCTGACGTATTGACCCTAAAGAGGGATACGTTTTCTGAGTTTTGTTCTAACCAGAGCCCTAAAAAGGGAATAGTTATTTGTTCATCATCATCTTCGTCCTCACCATAAAGAGGTTTCAATGGCCGTTCACTGCGTGAAACACGCTGACTGGCCGTCCTCTTGGTAGTGGCAGTGTCGACGGCAGGATGAGATGACTCTTCAGGGGCTTTCCCCTTTCCTTTCGCAGCAGCATCAATCTTGGGTGCCATTAATGGAGATGGAGTTGAAGTCGAAGAAGAAGAAGAAAGATCTTGAGTTTCTGAAAGCTCTTTTCTCTCTTGAAGGCAAAAACTCTGGTAAAGAAATAAAATAGGTTTTGGGAGACCTATTTATAGAAGAAAGAAAGAAGTTCAAAACGACGGATATTTTTTAAACAAAATCCCTAAAGAATTGCACTGACATTGAGGAAGATAATGAACTCATGCCAGCGTGTCAGGACTCATTCCCACTTTCTGTTCAAAGTAATTTCGAACTTTTGAAACTCATAAAGTTCGAAAACTTTGAAGGGGGTCTTGTAGGATATGGAAAATTATGACACGCTGTCATTTTTATCCATACGCTTAAAGACAGATGTCAGTTGAAGCCATACGCTCATTCAAAAGCCATACGCTCAATAAATATTTTATTATTTACTGAAGTGACAGCACATCATATGTTTAAATGAGGAATGAATCTGACACTTCATCTTTCATGCAAAGACAGCTGTCACGAGAAAAGTAACCGTCGTATAGATTTTTGAAGAGCCGGTTTTGTCTTTTACGAGGACAACTCAGCAGCCTTCATAAATATAAAAGCCATCATTATTGTCAGTTTTGACAGTCTGTCAGCCGTCAAATCCGCAGTCACGACGCTCGAGAAGATTTTGTCAGTTATGGGAAGATATGGTGTACCAAAGAAGATTGATGATAGCCACGTGGCCACTTCTCCAGTGAGCGTATCAACCTCACATGACTCCTTCTTCACCCAGTCAAGTGAGCGTATCAACCTCACATGACTCCTTCTTCACACAGTCAAGTGAGCGTATAGACCTCACATGATTCCTTGTTAACCAAGCGAGCGTATGACTTCACATGACTCATTGCCCATAAAGTGAGCGTATGGATTTCCTATGGCACTACGCTGTCCAAGTCAGCGTATAAACTCTCCTTCAACAAGGCAGCGTATTACAGCAACCATATCCAGGATTACAGTCAACACACGTTCTCACGTGTCCTGTACCAGTTATCCACTTCTCTAGAAGTTATGCAACGTGGCATCCAGGCCATCAATCTCTCCTGAACATGCTCCATTACTTTCAACCGCACGCTAATGTGTCTCCATCAGAATTCGCCACGCGTCCCTGCAGTTATGCACACGTCAAGTAACTACCTGAGCGTATGCTTAAGGACAGTTATCCTGAACTCTATAAAAAAGAGTTTCTTCATCTTCATCAGAGACTACAGTCATTTTTCAGAGAGAACAGAGAGATTGCCCAGTTGCTGTCCAAGTTCTTCGAAGTTCGAGTTTTCTTCATCGCATCGTCCAAGGGATAAAGTAATCGTCTTCTAGATTAGATTCCTACAGTTGTAATTTTCTCAGATACAAAATAAATAAAGTGAATTTATTTATAGAAAACACACGCACGCAGAAGAGCTGCGTACGCACGAAAATACGCATGCAAGGGAGCTGCGTACGCGCAAAAGCACGCACGCAAGGGAGCTGCGTACGCGCAAAAGCACGCACACAAGGGAGCTGCGTACGCGCAAAAGCACGCACGCAAGGGAACTGCGTACGCGCAAAAGCACGCACGCAAGGGAGCTGTGTACTCGCAAAAGCACGCACGCAAGGGAGCTGTGTACGCGCAAAAGCACGCACGCAAGGGAGCTACGTACGCGCAAAAGCACGCACGCAAGGGAGCTACGTACGCACAAAAGCACGCACGCAAGGGAAAGGGTCTTCTTCCCCATGGCTGAGAAGAAGCTCCAATGGCTCCAAAAACTTCAAAGCATCACAACTTGGCCCTTCGAACTCCAAATTCGGATTTTCAAGGTTCCAACCAGGGTGGAATTGAACTCTCTTCCACATGAAAACATCAAAATCCCATAAAATTCAACTTAAATAGATCAAAACCATGCAAAACCAAAAATAGGGAAAACTTAGATCTAGAACAATAGAGACTCCAAATCACAAAATACCAAGTTCTAATGTTGATCACCATGTCCTAAACTAGCAAATGGACAAATAAAATGGGGTTCTCATATGGTGGCAAGGTGCACTTGCCTGTGGGTGGGTGTTGTAGAGAGGAAGGAGAAGAGTGTTGTGTAGAGGAAGGAGAAGAAAAAATTAATGGAGGTTTATGAGGAGAGAGAAAAAGTTGGTAGAGGTTTAAAGAGGGTGGGATGTGGTGTGTTGAGGGTGGAGTATAGGATAAGGTGTTCCAATACACATTAAACCAAACCAAACCCAATCCAATTAAAACCGAGCCATGTCAAAACCCAAAATACGAGAAATACCGAAATTTCACAAGTTGAAAAAAAATAAAAATACATGCCAAAATCCAGATATGAGTATAAATACGAAATATGGAAAATGAGGGTGACAAATCTACCCACCTTAAAAGAATTTCGTCATCGGAATTTAATCAAGGAGCTAGAGATTGTCACGACAAGCTACATTAAGCACAGGCAAGTTACACTAAGCAGTTCAATCATATAATCATACAATGCAAGCAAGGAAGGGAAAACGTAAGGCATAAGAAAGATATTATACCTCACGAGTCAAACAGGTAGGGATATCGCGATCGGATATCGTCCTCACGCTCCCACGTTGACTCACCTAGAGAGTGATGATCCCAAGCAACACGGACTAATTTAATAGTCTTGTTCTTGAGTATCTTCTCCCTCCGGTCCAATATAGACACGGGCCTCTCCTCATACGAAAGGTTGGTACCAACAACCAATTCCGAATGGTCTAGGATGTGGCTCGGGTCTGGAATATACCGTCGTAATTGGGACACATGGAATACATCATGCACCTCACTTAGCGACGGCGGAAGAGCGAGACGATAGGATACATCTTCTACTAGCTCTAGAATATCGAACGGCCCTATATACCTAGGACTAAGCTTTCCCCGCACGCCAAAGCGAATAACGACGCGGTTAGGCGAGATCCTAAGGAATACATGGTCGCCGACAACAAATTCTAAGGGACGCCGATGAGCATCGGCCCAATGGCGCTGGCGGTCCTGGGCAACTCGGAGGTGATCTCTGACCTTCCTGACCACTTCAATCGTCTGGGAAATCAATTCAGGTCCGAGCATCTGCCTCTCCCCGACATCGTCCCATGCTAGCGGAAATCTGCACTTCCTGCCATAAAGAGCCTCGAAAGGTGCCATCTGGATACTGGCCTGATAACTGTTGTTGTACGAGAATTCCACCAGGTGCAGATGATTCTCCCATGAACCACCGAAGTCAAGGGTACAGGATCTCAACATATCTTCAAGGGTCTGGATTGTGTGCTCTGATTGACCATCCGTCTGCGGGTGATAAGCTGAGCTGAATTAAAGACGAGTCCCCAAACTCTTCTGCAAGCTGTGCCAAAAATGTGATGTGAATCTTGAATCCCTGTCCGAGGTGATGCTGACTGGCAAACCGTGAAGCCTGACGATCTGCCTGAGATACATCTCTGCTAACTGCGCCGTCGACTGTCCAACTCTGAATGGGAGAAAGTGTGCCACCTTGGTAAGCCTGTCCACAATTACCCAAATAGCATCTCTGCCGGCCGGAGATCTGGGCAATCCGGTCACGAAATCCATGGATATATGTTCCCATTTCCATTCTGGGATCGGTAAGGGTTGAAGAAGTCCAGCGGGCCTCTGATGTTCAGCTTTAACCTGTTGGCAAACCAAACACCGAGAGACAAACCGGGCTATCTTCCTCTTCATGCCATTCCACCAGAAATGCTGACGAATGTCACGGTACATCTTCGTACCATCCGGATGAATAGAATATTGTGAACTGTGGGCTTCTGCCATGACTTCCTGTCTGATATCTCTACTGGGTACACAAAGACGAGTGCCGTGCCGAAGGGTACCATCTTCATGGATACATAACTCTGGCCTTCTTCCTGCTTCACACTCTGCTCTGAGTCGCTGGATCTTGGAATCTGTTGACTGTGCCACCCGGATTCTCTCAACTATGCTGGACTGAACCTGTAGGCTGGCCATCAATGCCACGCTGGTTGGAAGAACCAATTCAATTCCCATCTTCTGAAGATCTTCCAATAATTCTGGTTGCGTCGTCAGGAAATAAACTTCGGCTCTCCTACTCAATGCATCTGCTACAACGTTGGCCTTTCCGGGATGATACTGCAAATCCACATCATAGTCCACCAGTAGCTCGAGCCATCTTCTCTGTCGCATATTAAGGTCCTTCTGGGTGAAAACATACTTCAGGCTCTTATGATCAGTAAAGATCTCCACTCTATCTCCGTACAGGTAGTGTCTCCACAACTTCAAAGCAAACACTACCGCCGCCAATTCCAAGTCGTGGGTCGGGTTATTCTTTTCATGATCACGTAGTTGACGTGACGCATAAGATATTACCTTCCTATGCTGCATCAAGACACACCCCAATCCTCTGCCTGAAGCATCGCAACAAACTGTGAATCCTCCGGTCCCATCTGGAAGGGTGAGAATGGGAGCCGTTATCAAACCTTGCTTCAACTTATCAAATGATTCCTGACACTCTGCTGTCCAAACAAACGACACATCCTTGCGAGTCAACTGGGTCATCGGCGCTGAAATCCTTGCGAAATCTGAAACGAACCGCCGGTAGTAGCCGGCCAATCCAAGGAAGCTGCGAACCTCTGCCACTGAGCTGGGTACCGGCCATGACTCGATAGCCACAATCTTCTGGGGATCCACTTCCACTCCTCCTCGAGTAATGATGTGACCCAAGTATGAAATGCGATCGAGCCAGAACTCGTACTTACTGAACTTGGCGTACAACTGATGCTTCCTAAGCGTTTGGAGGACGACTCTGAGATGCTGCTAATGCTCTGCTTCACTTTTGCTGTAGACCAGGATGTCATCTAGGAACACAATCACAAACTGATCCAAGTAAGGCATGAAAATGCGATTCATGAGGTCCATGAATACGGCCGGCGCATTGGTCGCTCCAAAGGGCATAATAAGGAACTCCCAATGTCCATACCTCGACCTGAATGCTGTCTTCGGGATGTCCTGATCTCTGACTCTGATCTGGTGGTATCCCGACCGCAAGTCGATCTTCGAGAATACTGAAGCCCCTCTGAGCTGATCAAACAAGTCATCTATCCTCGGAAGAGGGTATCTGTTCTTGATTGTCACCGAATTCAAGGTACGATAATCAACACATAGCCTGGATGTACCATCCTTCTTTTTCACAAGAAGCATCGGAGCTCCCCAAGGCGATCTACTTGCACGGATGAATCCCTTGGTCCTCAGTTCTTCAATTATCTTGTATAAAATTTCCAACTCTGAAGGCGCCATCCTGTAGACTCGCTCTGATACTGGTGCTGTCCCGGGAATCAAGTCTATAGTGAACTCAATCTCCCGCTCCGACGGCATCCCTGGAAGCTCCTCTGGAAAGACATCTGGAAACTCTTCAACTATCCGGGGTAACTGCACTGCTGCTACTGCTATACGCAATGCTGGGGAAGATGGCTCTACTGCGCCTCTAGAAAACGAAAACTCTGGCTCGCCGGGGATACTAAAGACAACTCTGCCAATATGGCAGTCTATCCTAGCATACTGGTTCCTCAACCAATCCATGTCTAGGACTACATCATAGTCTGCCATAGGAAACTCTATGAATCTAGCGGGGAACTCCCTACCGCTAACTACGATCCGACACGAGGAAAACACTCGATCTACTCCTACAAGGCCATTACCAGTAAGTATATTGAGCCTCACTGATAATGACTCGGGCTCCAATCCTATCCGTGTCGCGAATCGTGCAGACATAAATGAATGCGATGCACCAGAATCAAATAATACAAACGTTGGAGAGGAGTTGACGAGAATAGTACCTGCCACAACCTCACCTGGTGCAACTTCTTCTTCCATAGCCATCATCATGGCCTGACCTTGTCCTCTGGCTGCTGGTCCCCTCTGCTGGAAACCTCTCTGCCTATTCTGGGTCTGAGCTTGGGCTTGTGCATACTGCTGGGGGTGTTGTTGCTGGAATCCCTGAGACTGAGGCGGTAAGGGTCTCGAAGACTGATACTGCTGCTGCTGAACTGGTGCTGGGGCCGGTCCTCTCACCGAAGAGCTAGAAGGGTTGGATGCTGATGAACCACCCCAATTCGGGCAAGCCCCTATCCTATGATCTGCTGCTCCACAAGCCAGGCATAATCCCTGTGCCCTGCGACAGTCTGCCACCACATGTCCTGGCTTCCCGCAATGAGAACATCCCATCACGGAAGTCTGCTTCTGCTTTTACTGCTGCGGGTACGTCGGGGTCGAATGCTGAATCCACGTTACTGAGGCCGCCCGCCTCAGAGTTCCAATGGTTAATCCCCTAGCTGCCGGGGCTAGAGCTGATGATTGGTGCATCTGACTGTGGGACCGCTTTCTACCTCCGGTCCTATCCACGATCCTCTGGGAGGTGTACTCATGCCTCCTAGCTGCTCTCAAGACTGCATCGAACGTCTGGTGCTCAAACTGCTCAACCGCCAACAAGATCTCCAAATGCAGTCCCGGCTGGAACCGCTGGGCCCTATCAAACTCGGTCGCCACCAAAGTGGGGGCAAACCTACTGAGTCTAGAAAACTCTGATGCATAACTGTCGACTGTTCTGCCTCCTTGCTTCAAGTTGGTAAATCTGGTCTGCAGGTCGTACCGAGCCACAGCATCGAAATACTTCGTCTGGAATCTCTCTCTAAATACTGCCCAAGCAATGGGTGCCACTAATCCCATGGCTTGCGCTGTCCACCAACTGCGAGCCAAGTCCAACAACTGCAGGCGTACCACTGCCACCTTCTCATTCTCGGGTGTCCTAGCTGCTTCCAGAATCACCTCGGTATCCTGAAGCCATGCATCCGCGGCAATCGCATCCTCGCTGCCGTCGAAGAAAGGAGGGTTCAATCGCTTGAAGCTGTTTGCCGCCTGGTTCCCTGGATATCTGCCTCGGGTCAAAGCATCTTGAACTGTCTGGTGCAGGACGTCGCTTCGACGATCCTGGGAAGCTATCAAGGTTCTGATGAGGCCTATTAAGGTACCATCATCTGGCTCTGCGGGCTGGACGGGCCGAACTGGTGACTCTCCTCCAGTAGGCACAACTCTGGAGGCTACCCCGGAATGCTGGGCTTGATCTCCGGGTTGCTGCTGACCCACGGGAAATGCTCCACCTCGTTGATCGGTAGGACCAGGTACAGTACCGCTGAAGAAGACGACACAGGAAACAATAAGGAAAGGACCAGGACAGATCAATGATATAAGCACAGGATCAGGGCAAGAATCCAGGGATTCAGAGGATACGAACAGAGATCAAGGACGAGTACTGATTGAGACATCTATCTGGTAAACCCTCACATATCTTGATTTACAAGACCTGCATGGGCCACCACTTAAACCATGTCACGCCCCAGAACCAGAATACTGGAGAGCGGGGGCAGACATAGCCAGCTACGTATATTAAAATAGAAACCACCTCGATATACGGTCACGGCTGTCTAGATATATGAGGATTTACTACAAGCCAACAGTCTCTTATGGTCATGAACAAGCCTAATGTCTCAATCACAAACAAGTAAGTAAGGTCGCAAGATGTATGATCATTAAATATACAATAATAAGGCAATCCAAATATTACATATTCAGCTGATCATGAAGCTAGTCGTTACAAAATGTTAGGACTAGCAAGAGTTTAGTCGTACATGATCAACCCTAAGATTTGTTAATCATGTTCACAGCCCGTAGGCAGACAGTAAGTAAAAGTGCATCGAGCTAACAGGTGCTCGTCGGCTAAACGCCTTAAAAGAATAGTTTTACAATGAAGTGGGCAAGACAAAAAGGAAAACCCACTCTTGGCCCGGGTTCCGTCTAGTTGTCACCATTGGGCTGGAAGCTTGGTAGATCCTCGGGAGCTGCTCCAAAATCTGGCCACACAAAACCAGCTGGGTCAACCCCAAAAAGAGCAAGTGCCACAAGGGGGCCACGAAATAAGAACAAAAGCCAGCAATTAGCACAAGAAAGTCTAATAGTAAAACTAAAATTTACGAAAATATGTCAGGATGATATACGACGAGATAACCATGGAACTATTCCAATAACCAGGTTACAACCCGTAAACCAAACAAGGACCGGGGTTGTAACCCTTCACCTGAACAGAACTTGGTTTCCCACCATTTATCGGCAAGATAATAATGTAAGAAATCAAGACAGGAAACAATCTTGTACTGGATCAAGACATGGCTAGACTGGTTATACCTCATTCAATCAATCACGGCCAAGCAGATACTACGGCTTACTACTTTAACTAACTAGGGTTATCACAGGCCTAATTACTAACAAGATGCAGTGAGATTATTCTACAGCCACAAGCCCTGCAGACCATCCAGGTTACCCAGGTCAAAAATTAGGGGTTGAATTCAGGTGGGTACATTGTCCAGGAACGCATGTACCCTTAGGTGACTTAGAAGGTACAACACATGACAGTATGCTGGAAATGCGCCCTACTCGTCGGCAGGCTACACATCCCAAGAGCACCCAGGTAACGGGATTGCCTGTAGTTGTGTCATCTCTTCATGACTACTGTGTTATTCTAGTTATTAACCTTAATCCTTTTAGTAGGTACTCCTGACAGTGGTACTCAGGAGTCCCGTCCTAGACATGATGCAAGACTAGACAAGTGGATTTAACAAGCAAACAAGAAAGAACTACCCACGGTGTCAAGGCAGGTCAAGTTAAGTTAGCCGTCGCAACAGCGTTAAGTTATCAAGTCATGCTACAAGTCAGGAGTGTGCCGCCACGGGCCACTATCCAGTACTCAAGTCACAAGGATTAAATACAAGTTATAAGTTAGGTGTCCACCCCACTGGGTCACTAGCAAGAAGATCAGAGAATACCAAAATCATAATCCACAGAAAACCCCGAGAACCGTACTAGACATAAACAATTACTTGAAAACCGTGTTAGGCCGTGTCGGGTCAAGATAGTCGTGCTGTGTTGAACAAATCTCAGGAAAACTCAATCCACAAACAAAGAAACCAAGTCAAGAAATAAAACCGATACGCCTAGAGCCAATGGGTTAAGCAAGGGGTCAGGGTGCATGGGTCATTCAGCGTACGCACAAGGACACGCATGCAGGGGAGCAGCGTACGCACAAGGGCACGCACGCAGGGAAGCTACGTACGCACAAAAGCACGCACGCAGGGGAGCTGCGTACGAAAAAGGCACGCACGCAAGGAGCTACGTACGCACAAAAGGCACGCACGCAGGAGAGCTGCGTACGCACAAAAGCACGCACGCAGGAGAGCTGCGTACGCAAAAAGGTACGCATGCAGGAGAGCTGCGTACGCACAAAAGCACGCACACAGGAGAGCTGCGTACGCACGAAAGCACGCACGCAAGGGAGCTGCGTACGTGCAAAAGCACGCACGCAAGGGAGCTGCGTACGCACAAAAGCACGCTCGCAAGAGAGTTGCGTACGCGCAAATACATGCACGCAAGGGAGCTGCATAAGCGCAAAAGCACGCATGCAAGGGAGCTGTGTACTCGCAAAAGCACGCATGCAAGGGAGCTGTGTACGCGCAAAAGCACGCACGCAAGGGAGCTGCGTTCGCGCAAAAGCACGCACGCAAGGGAAAGGGTCTTCTTCCCCATGGCTGAGAAGAAGCTGCAATGGCTCCCAAAACTTCAAAGCATCACAACTTGGCCATCCGAACTCCAAATCCGGATTTCTAAGGTTCCAACCAGGGTGGAATTGAACTCTCTTCTACATGGAAACATCAAAATCCCATAAAATCCAACTTAAATAGATCAAAACCATGTAAAACCGAAAATAGGGAAAACTTAGATCTAGAATAATGGAGACTCCAAATCACAAAATACTAAGTTCTAATGTTGATCACCATGTCCTAAACTAGCAAATGGACAAATAAAATGGGGTTCTCATGTGGTGGCAAGGTGCACTTGCCTATGGGTGGGTGTTGTGGAGAGGAAGGAGAAGAGTGTTGTGTAGAGGAAGGAGAAGAAGAAATTAATGGAGGTTTATGAGGAGAAAGAATAAGTTGGTGGAGTTTTAAAGAGGGTGGGATGTGGTGTGTTGAGGGTGGAGTATAGGATAAGGTGTTCCAATACACATTAAACCAAACCAAATCCAATCCAATTAAAATCGAGCCATGTCAAAACCCAAAATACGAGAAATACTGAAATTCCACAAGTTGAAAAAAAAATAAAAATACATGCCAAAATCCAGATACGAGTATAAATACAAAATACGGGAAAAATACGGGTAATGAGGGTGACAGGTGACTCCACCATAAGGTTCCTAGGTAGGGGTAATGTCTCGACTTTGTAAGCCAAGTCACAGTGACGTAGCACCGCATATAGGCAGGTAGCCTAATGTTGTATGATTAAAGAGTTGTAGACAACACTATAAAGGGGACGGTGTTATCATGTTATAGTGACATGACACCACAATGAGGTACCCAGGTAGGGGTAAAGCCTCGGCTACGCAAGCCATATCATCGCGGTATAATACCGCAAAGAAGCGCAAGGCTTCATGCTGGGTACTTTGGCACTACAGAGAGGCTTGTGACCTCATGCTACAGTAGTATGACACTACGATGTGGTTCTCAAATAGGGGTAATGCCTCGACTTTAAGCCATGTTATAGTGGCGTAGCACCGCAAGGAAGCGCAAGGCTTCATGCCATGTCTCTTTATAAAGAACTCACCTAGAGTGTATGAACAGAGATAGCAGGCCGTCTCTTGAGGGTAAACTTTTAGATGCCCAAAATACATACACCGAAACCAGGCTGGCACATAACCTTTAATGTGCAGCCAGAAGCACATGTGACTACATTGTGTGTGTGGAAAGAATTGCAGCTATGATGCAGAATTCAAGGCTTAGTCCATTCTTGTATCATATTGTTGTTTGACCCATGCGGAAAGATTCAAGTCATTAACGACATCTATCCTAATGCATGATGGACACTGTAGGGAACACTAAACCCATATATAAAGATATGTGAGAGATTGTTGGTGTTTGGCCTTTAAGACTAGAAAGATAGTCCCACGTTGCCTAGGCCAAATGGGTAGTATCTCTATATATAGCTTTGCTTGTATTGAGAGATGCACATGAGGTGTAGAGAGGTACATGGGTGCCATATGGGGGTGTTTTTCTAGTGGAAAGAACGCTAACTCCACAAAGAAAGCATTTATGCTTTTTGTCATTCTCTTGGAATTAATTTCTTAGGAGCTAAGCCCCGTAGGGGCTTAGCGACTCGGACTTGGACTTGGGCTCATGAGGCGTTAAGTGGCATTTTGTTGGCGCACTTTGCACTTAACACGTCAGCATCGTCGCTAGGCGTATAGTGCGCTTAAGTTGCGCTCGTTGCACGAGCCTCTGCAATGCTGATAGTATGTCCGTTCGTATAGCCAGTTCATACGGCTAGTTCACGCGACCCGTTCGCGTGTCCAGATAGCACGACCCGATGGCGCGACCAGATGGGGGCAGTCCGATGGCGTGGCCAGTTGGGGCGGCTCGATGCCACGGCCAGTTAGCGCAGCAGATTGTGCGCAACGCGTACAGCGCACGTTGTGTGCATTGTGCGTGAGTGCATGGTGGTGCAGTTGGCGCGCGGGTGCACGACTGCACGCGTACACAGTTGGCAAAAATTGCTGTAGCACGCACGTCGTGTCTGTTCACGATCTGAACAGTTACGAAATAGTTCCTCCTTTAATGGACCTGTATTAACACGTCCCGAACATTTCGGATACTGGATGGTTACTGGACTGACACTATATATGTTTCTCTCTTCTCTCTCATTTCGTTCAGTTCGTTCAATATGTTTTCCTTATGAAATTCAGAGAGAAGAGAAGAGAGAAACAGAGAGAAGCACGCACAGTTCGGTCCATCTGAGGAGTCAGAAGAGTATTCAACAGAGTGTTCAAAAGTTGAATTTCGAACTTGCTGGTTCCTGGAAGCTATTCGTATGGGACGAATCTAGCTTTGAGCTCCTGTGATCCGTCACCCCTGCAGGCCATTTTTTATTTTTGTTCATCTCTTTGTTGGACTTGGTATATAGAAAAAACCAAGTCAAATATCCAAGATCCTATTCTTTAGTTTTGACATTCTCTTTTGCCTATTTTTAGCATACTCTTATGCTATATAAGAGAACATCTCTCAAGTGAAAAATATACTCCACTCTCTCCCTCTCATTCTCTCTTGTTCAATTCAAAGCATTGTTCTTCGGTTTGTGCTCTGGACAGAAAAGCTAAGTTCGGGGTCGCTCTTTTCGAGTTGTGTGCGACGAGAAGATACCGGTAGAGCGAGAGTTTTACCACTAGGAGCATTCGGAACAAGTCTGCACATAGGTACCGGAATCAACTCTCAGGGCAGTGCTTCGTGAGCGACTTTTCCGAAGGCCGGTAAAATTTACTTTATTTTATTTTGTTTGCAGATTTTTTGGAATAATTTCCAACAATCTAAGAGTTGATTCATTTATAAAATAAAATCTCTAATTGCTGCTACAAAATTTGTTATCAATATTGTTATAATCTACGGTACTTAAATTATTGTAAGCATTAAGACTTATATGCATTGTTATAACTTATATTAGTGTTAGCATATCTCCTATTCACTCATTAAATTTGCTATACATTGCTTACTCTTTACTATCATCAAGCAAATATTTTAACTCACCATTAACAAGTTATTTGTTAATTTTGAATATTTGTCACATTAGTAACAATTTGTCATTTTCATAAAGTGGCACCTGAGACAAACATTATTGTGTTAGTAATTTTGTCAATTCTAGTTTTTCTTTACTCAATATTTAAATTTAGGCTAAAGTAAACAATTAATTGATTTAGTAAAATTCCTTTAATTTTAAAGTTCTAAAGTAGAGATTTGTTTGGGAACAAGCTGAAAGGGCCCTTATGTCAAAAAGACGTAAATCGTCTAAGCGATCGGTTCTTAAGAGTTTCTAGTGAACCTCCGCTTGCTGGGATCCGGCCCCTACAGCTAACCCAACCTTATCAAAACTTGAAAAACAAAATTTTAAAGGTCTATTACTAAAATTATTTAAATTGTTAAGTTTTAGCTTAATCCATCTTATTGAGTAAATATTTTATTTTATTTTCAGACCTTAGAAATCATGTCTACCAAAGACGAGACTTCGGCTGCCAAGCCAGCCAAGTTTGATGGCACCCACTTCAAGAGGTTGCAGAGTCAAATGAATTTCTGGCTCACCACTTTAGGACTGATTTCAGCCATTGATGGTTCCACACCCATCATAAATGATTCTGACGACACTGAGTCTGACATAGGAATATCCAAACCCTCCAGTTCCTCCAAACCTAAAACCCCTAAGGAAATAGACTTTCACTGCTTCCATCGAATTCTAAGCGCTTTATCTGATTCACTTTATGATATATTCTTTGAATATAAAAGTGCCAAAGAACTTTGGAATGCTTTAGAAGATGAATATGGTTGTGATGATGCTGGAATTGAAAGATTCACTTCTTCAGCATTTAATAAGTATTTCATGGTAGATGAAAAACATATGAATGAACAAATCCATGAATTCCAAAAATTTATGAGGCACATTCAAGCTAAAGGTACAACCTTTTCAGCTGAACATAAGATAGCTTGCCTGGTAGATAAGCTCCCTCTTGGTCTGATGTAAAAAAGGATCTCCATCGTACCCAAGGTAACCTTAATTTTGCCCAAGTACTGAAGCAAATTAGAGTTGAAGAACAACTTAGGCTAAGGTCTAACTCCAAGACTGAGACTAAGGCTAAGGTAAACCTAGTAGAGTCATCCCAAAGCAAACCTAAGCCTAATAATCCTCACAAACCCAAGAATAATACCTTCAATAAGAAGACTATTGTTCAGCCCCATCACCAGAACCACCAGAATCGTCAATACCAGCAACTCCAAAAATCTAGAAACTTTGGTCAGACTCAGGATCAAGGAAGATTTTGTTTTGTGTGTGGTAGAACAAACCACACGGCCATCAATTGTTTCCAAAGGAAGAAGGAACCAATCAAGACTTCCTATAGGGGGAAAGGCCCAGCCAAACCAGAAGCCAACATGATTCTGAATGGGTCTTCTGGTTCCTTCAGGTCTGTGACTTACCAACCCTTAGTTAATATTTCTTACCATTCTGATGACTGGTAGTTGGATTCTGGAGCTAATGTTCATGTTTTATTTGATCGCTCATGTTTTTCAAACTATCAGGAATCATGTGGAGGAGGCATAACCCTAGGAGATGGCTCTACAGCACAAATTTTAGGAAGAGGAAGAATAGATCTGAAGATGACATCAGAAAAAAGTCTGCCTCTTCATGATGTTCTTCATGTGCCGTCTGTTAGGAGAAATTTAGTTAGCGGTTCCCTTCTTGTAGCATCTGGTTACAAGATTGTAATGGAAGCCAATAAAGTTGTATTTTCTAAGAATGAGTCCTTTGTTGGTAAATGATTTGTAAAGGATGGTCTGTTTATTCTCAGTACTGTAAATCAAATGTTGGATCCTTCTCCTATTATTTCCAATGTAGAATCTTCCAATGTTTGGCATGGTAGACTAGGTCATGTGAACCTGTGTTCCCTTTGAAGGATGATGAACCTAACTTATTCCCAAGTCTCCTATAGATAATAAAGACAAGTGTGAGATTTGTGTTCATGCCAAACATTCTAGATTACCATTCAAATCCGTAGAAAGGAATTATGATCTTCTACAACTAGTTTATAGTGATGTTTGTGATTCAAATAGGGTTTTGACTCGAGGCGGTAGGAAATACTTTGTCACATTTATAGATGATTGTTCAAAGTATTGCTATACCTACCTTCTCAAAACCAAAGATGAAGTTCTAGATAGATTCAAGGTTTACAAATCAGAAGCTGAAAACCAATTAGAGAAAAGGATTAAGATCCTTAGATCTGATCGTGGCGGAGAGTATATCTCAAACGAAATAACTAACTTCTGTGAAAAACACGAAATAATTCATGAGGTGACTGCTCCTTATTCACCATAGTCCAATGGAGTTGCTGAAAGGAATAATCGCACTCTGTTAGACATGGTGAATGCCATGCTTCTCAGCTCAGGTGCTCCTGATAATCTGTGGGGAGAAGCCTTATTGACAGCCTGCTACATCCTAAATAGGATTCCCAGTAAATCTAAGGATAAGATTCCCTATGAATTATGGAAAGGTAGAACTCCTAGAGTCCATTACCTCAAAGTTTGGGGATGTCTAGCAAAAGTTGGAATCCCTGAACCAAAAAAGAGAAAGATTGGACCCAAGACTGTAGATGGTGTGTTCATAGGATATGCCTTAGATAGCAATGCCAATAGATTTCTAGTGACTAATTCTGAAGTAAATGAAATCTCTAACAATACCATTATAGAAGTAAGAGATGCAGTTTACTTTGAGAATATTTTTTTTTAAGGATAGAATTTCTTCCAACACCTCAAGTTCTTCCCTAGCTTCTTCTACAAGTTTCCATTGCCATTCATCAAGCTCACAACCTGAAGGTTTTATTGCTAAAGGTCAAGAAAAGAAAGTTTGCAGATTAGTAAAATCACTTTATGGCCTAAAGCAAGCTCCCAAGCAATGACACAACAAATTTGATAAATTGATTATAGAATATGGTTTCTTGCCAAATGAGTATGACAAATGTATATACTCTAAAAATTCTGGTAGAAGTTGTGTCATTTTATGCTTGTATGTTGATGATATCCTTATTCTAGGATCTTCACTGGAACTGATAAATAACACGAAGAATTATTTATCTAACCAGTTTGATATGAAAGACCTAGGCGAAGCCAACTTGATCCTAGGAATACAAGTGTCCAAATATAAAGAGGGCTATACTCTATCTTTAGCACATTCAATTGAGAAAATGCTAAAAAAGTTTAAGTATTTTGACAAAAAACCTGCCCTTACTCCTTATGACAGTAATGTTGGCCTCAAGAAGAATGAAAGATCACCTATAGAACAACATAGATATTCACAGATGATAGGGTCCCTTATGTACATATCAACCCGATATTGTATTTGATATTGGAAGTCTTAATAGATATACCGAAAACCCAAATCAGTCACACTGGACTACATTGGATAGAGTATTTAGATATCTTAGAGGTACTCTAGATTATAAACTTCATTATTCTAGACACCCTGATATTATAGAAGGTTATTCAGATGCAAACTGGGTAACTGATTCACATGATGTAAAATTCACTACTGGATATATTTTTACTCTATGAGGAGCAGCAATCTCCTGGAGTTCATGCAAACAAACTATCATAGCTAGGAGTACAATGGACTCTGAAATGATAGCTCTTGACACTACTTGTACAGAAGCCGAATGGCTTAGAAATCTAATTATGCATATACCTGTTTATCATATTCCTATTCCTGCAATTTCTATCAATTATGATAATAAATCTGTTATTGAACTACTAAAGCATGATTCTGTGAATGCTAAGATGAACAGACGCCTGCAGCTGCGTTTCAAGTCTATAAAGAGCCTATTGGGCAAATATGTGGTTCTTGACTATATAAAGTCAGAAAATAACTTTGCAGACCACTTGACGAAGGGTCTGTCTAGGACATTGATCCTAGAATCATCGAGGGGGGTGGGGTTAAGCCCATAATTTAGTCACCAGCAGTGGCAACCCAACTGAGTCTAACTGGAGATCCCAAGAAGCCGGTTCAATGGGTAAAAACAAACTGGACTAGGTGACTAATATGGAACACTGACCTTGAGATTAAATTCTCTTTAAAATAAAAGTCCAGGAGGCTGTACATGTGTACATTATTCTGATGTGATATGGTTAGGATGAGTTTTAGCTCTTAATAAGTCCAAGCTTGATATGCAGGGTTGATTCCTATCACCAACCCATGAGGACTTACCTATATGAGAGGTCGTGAAGGCCGCGACTATGGGACATGACGATCCTAGACAACTCTCATGAATATAGAATAAGTGCGCATGGCCAATCAAAAGCGCCAACCGACCCAAGAACCTCCAGCGTACTATGTATGCTATTTTCTGAATCTGGTTCAAGAAGTCTGATTCAAGGCATAGCCCATCAAGTACTTATTCAGATTAAGACAATAGTCACTAAGTGAGATTCAAGGCTGTAGTTCATCTCATCTATACATAGTATATATATTTGCCCAGAAATTCCTTCTATTCCTTTTTTTTTATTTGTTACTTGTGTTTTGAACTTAGTTTTTTTTTTGGGGGGGGGGGGGGGAATGTTGGACTTGGTATATAGAAAAAACCAAATCAAATCTTCAAGATCCTATTATTTGGTTTTGACATTCTCTTTTGCCTATTTTTAGCATACTCTTATGCTATATAAGAGAACATCTCTCAAGTGAAAAACACACTCCACTCTCTCCCTCTCATTCTCTCTTGTTCAATTCAAAGCATTGTTCTTCGATTTGTGCTCTGGACAGAAAAGCTAAGTTCGGGATCGCTCTTTCCGAGTTGTGTGCGACGAGGAGATACCGGTAGAGCGGGAGTTTTACCACTAGGAGCATTCGGAACAAGTCTGCACATAGACCCGAATCAACTCTTAGGGCAGTGCTTCGTGCGCGACTTTCCCGAAGGCCGGTAACATTACTTTATTTTATTTTGTTTGCAGATTTTTTGGGAATAATTTCCAACACTCTTCTCACCTGTAACTCATTCTATCCTAATCTTAACACGTTTAAGAGGAAGAACGAGAACTTCGCTGATCTAATCAGAAACTTTTTGTGGGCTTTTGTCACTACTGCTACGAAATTCATTTATGCCTTCTTTGAAGTGTTACACTTAATTTCGTCTCTCTGAATCCTCGGATCTCAATTGTGCACCTTCCTCGAAGTGTTGCCAAAATCTATTTTTCATCTTAAAATTACGTCCCGGGACTAACATTACTTGTCTTCAAATCGAAAGAAAATTTAAGGATGGATTGGATTTGAACTCAAGAGACATCCTAGCATCCTTTCTCAAAAGGATAGTAGGATAGGTATCGTAAGCAGTAGGCCCTTGGCCTTCAAGTTGCCATTAGAATTCTCTGCACCTTCTTCCATTAATAGCAGACGGAGGTAGTTTGGACGGATCACATGCAATCCCTGTCCTCCAGGCGTTTCTAAGGCACGACCTTCTAGATAAACATCCCGATGATTCTGACCCTATATTAATGATCGAGTCCTAAATGTTCAAAAACCCACTAGAGTTTACTCGGAAACACTTTGGAGTACACCTCGCAAAGATATGTTCCCAGCAGGGTAAAACTTATAGTTCAGTTGGTATAGTAAGTCTGACCATACTCTTTTTTTTAAGTCTGTCAAATGACCTTTAGCCTAGTGGTTAAGAAAGATGCATGCGGTCCGAATGATCAGGAATTCGAATTCCAGTGGAAGCGATTTCAGAAACAATTTACCTGATTCCAATATATATATATATATATATATATATATATATATATATATATATATATATATATATATGGAAATTGCTGAGGAACCCAATTTCGGGGTTGGTTTTTATGAAAAACCCACCCGCATGATGGGTTTTATGAAATGCCCAGAATTATATATTTCTATGTTAAGTATTCCAAGATTTTCTTTAGATGCTCTGTATTTACAAAATTAATACCATAACTACCCCTCCGCACAAACTCAGATCTGGATTGCGATTCTCTTCTTCTTCTTCTTCACGAGAGATCTGAATTCCATTGCTCTCATCTTCAGCAGAGATCGCAAAGATCATTCGTAGTTTACTATGCTTTTTTTTTCAGTCGAACTCCGATCATCGCTTATCTTCTTCTTCTTTTTCTTTTTCTTCTTCTTCTTCTTCTTCTTCTTCTTCTTCTTCTCCGACAATTAGGTCAATTATGGAGAGAAGATCTTCTTCGTCTTTTCTATAAGAGTTAGCATCGTTTTGAAAGAAGAACGAAAACTCTTGAATCTTTATTCATGTCAAATTTCTTTCCACAAAACAAAAAAATAAAAAATTAGGTTTCCGCACGAAGAATAGTCATTCTTCTGCATTTTTAACAAGGAGAATATCATTCTCCGTGTTGAATGGCATTCTCCGTGTTTTAACATTTGAATGACCATTCTCCGTGTCATTTAACATGGAGAATGTCATTCTCCGTGTTATTTAGCACGGAGAATGGTCATTCTCCGTATAATTTAGAAACGGAGAATGCCATTCTCCGTACTAAATTGCACGGAGAATGGTCATCTTCTACGTTTTAACATTGGAAATAACCATTCTCCGTGTAAATTAGCACGGAGAATGTCATTCTCCATTTTAATTAAGACGGAGAATGACATTCTCCGTTTTATTTAACACGGAGAATGACATTCTCCGTTTTATTTATCACGGAGAATGACCATTCTCCTGCATTTTAACACTGTAATGACCATTCTCTGTGCTAAATTATACGGAGAATGACCATTCTCCGTTTTATATATTTAACACGGAGAATGGCATTCTCCGTTTTATTTAACACGAAGAATGACATTCTCCATGTTTCTAATACGGAGAATGGCCATTCTCCTGCGTTTTAACACTGTAATGACCATTCTTCGTGCTAAATTACACGAAGAATGGTCATTCTCCGTGTAAATTAAGACGGAGAATGACCATTCTCCGTGTAATTTAGCACGGAGAATGCCATTCTCCATGTTACTAACACAGAGAATGACTATTCTCCGTGTAAATTAAGACGTAGAATGACATTCTCCGTGTAACTAACACGGAGAATGACCATTCTCCTGCATTTTATGGTCAGTTGAAACTTTGAAGGACCATAACTTTTGACTGGGAGGTCGAAACGAGGCCCCGTTTGTCCCAAAACGAGCGTATCTTCGAGGAGGCTGAAAGTAACGATTTATTCGTTAGACGGCCTTCTGAAATTTTAGAATCGCAAAAAAATGATGTTTTGACCTCCATTTTAGCACTTTTGCCGTTTGTCTCGGTCTTTCCGAAATTTTTCGACGAGTTTTTGAAGATTTTTGAGGAGAAAAACCTAGATTCGAAAGTGAGCAGCGTATGGAAGAAGATGAAGTATCGAAACATTTTTTTAAGAGTAGTTTCGTGGGTGTTTTCAATAAATTAGAAGGAATGGCAAAAAGGTCATTCGGAACCCTCTTTATATATTTTTTGCTAATTCTGGGTACGCGACTGGGATGGTACATTTCGGAAGGCTCCCCATAAAGAAAATTAAATGTCATTCGGAACCCTCTTTAAGTTTTCACTCAACCATCTTGCGCTCTTAACTATGCTCATTTTCTAGATATATTTTAATCCATAATGTATATAAAAAAGTTTCATAAAAGATTTGGCGAAGATTTAAGACTGGTTTGTTGAGCTGAAGTGAACCCTATTTGTCTTATAAAATTTTTCTGTCACTACATAGGTATTATGCAGAAAAAGTTAAGGACTTAATGTAGATCCTTAATTTAAGCCTAGGGTCATGGCAAAAATTGTGTCCTAACTACTACATTTTTTTTCACATGATAATTGTAGCTCCACCGTACATATGCTTTATGATCTCAGTATAGCTAGACCCCTTTCTTCTTAACAAAAAAAATCCTTAGATCCCCTATTTTTCTCTCTGAATTTCTATCTTTTATCTTCTTAGTAAGTATTTCCAAACTGAATAGGAATATCATAAATCCTACACTTTTTCCAAGTTCATATTTTCACTAAAGCATCAGTAACTTCAATAACAGTATGGGATATACCGAACTAAGTCATGATTTTATATTAAAATTCTAGGTTGTTCTCGTGATTATAACTTGTGAAAATAACTCCACATCTCCTTAATTTCATTTTTTACTAATACTTTTAAATTGTCACCATTGATACATTTAATATTAGATGTCTCTAGTCCTTTACATACTCTTAGCAAGGCTAAAAGAATCAAATAGATTCTCTAAGAATAACCTGTTAGTGTGTTTACCATTGTTGCCCTGTCTAAACCTTGTCTATGACTCTATCCTAAGCACGAATAGAGTCCTCATTCATGTCAAACATAAAGATACCTTGTGAAGCACCTCAAAATATGTTTTGGCACAAGGGCCAGATGCACAGACTCAAGCTTCTCCACTCTTGGTACTCCCACTTTTCTCTCCATCTATAATTAGGCCAAAAATATGAAGTAGCCGCCTTCTATCATCATCACTTCGCCTAAAGTTCCCTAAGCTCCTTCACAAATTTTATACCTCCTCAATAAACAGGCTCCTGAGAGCATCAATAGTAGATGAAGCTCAAGAATGTGAGCACCTTGAGGCTCAAATTTGTAATTAAAAAACAAATGTAGAATGTGTTGGATTTATATTTGAATAGCAAAAAAATAAATCTTGAAGCGCAAATTAGATGAGTGGATATAGACCCATGTGCAATCTTTTTTTTTAAAATAATAATCTAAAATCTAGAAAATTGAATTCCAAATTGAGTCTTCCTACTCTACAAAATGAGTTCCTACATTTCGAATGTAGAAATTGTTGGTGTTTTTGCCTTTGGACTATGAAAGATAGTCCCACATCGGCTACACCAAATGGTGAGTATCTCAATATAATGCATCGCTTGTGTTGAGGTGGGCACATGATGTGTGGTGGGGCACAAGTGTGTGTCATGTGGGAGTATTTTCCTAGAAGGAAAAAGGATTAATTCCAACAAAGATGTAAGTTGATTTTTGTTGTGCGGACTCGGACACGGACTCCATGATGTCTCGTGCATGCATGGGAGTATTCGGGGGTAGGCGTGGACTGGCACACTTCTATGCTGATTGTGGGATGATCTAAAATATCAAACTCTATTTTTGAGTATTGGTATTTTAGTCCCACATCGGATAGGAGAAGAGGTGAAGTCTCACTACACTATATAAATAGAGCCCCTTGGCCTCCTTTGAAAGATGCACCAAGAAGAGAGTTAAAGGAGTCCGTAAAGTCCAGGAAGTCCGTTCAAGTCTCAAATATTGACTGACGAGCGTTCCAGAAGTTCTCTAGAACTTACTGGTTCCTGGAAGCGGATCGTATATAGGCGAATATTGCTTTGAGCAACGATGATCTTATCACCCCAGCAAAGTTGCCTTTTTCTTTCTTCTTTTCTTATCTTCTTCTCTGATCTAATCAGATACTTCTTGTGGGCTTTCGTCGCTGCTGCTAGCAACTCAATTTGTACCTTCCTAAAAGAAGCTCTACATTCGTTTGCTATTGTAACGAGATCTTTTTAGATTTTCGTTACCCAGAATCCTCCAAGTATCTCTGTGATGCACCTTCTTTGAAGTGTTGCTACGAAACATTGTTACTACTGCTAACTGTGGGTCTTCGTAAATGCTACTGGGGAGAAGCTGCATTGACGACCACTTTTATTCTAAATAGAGTGCCATATACAACTTCGGACGTAACTCCTCATGAACTCTGGTTCAAAGTCAGACCTAATTTGAATGTCATTCGAGTGTGGGGGTGTCTGGCTTATGTGAAGCTCCCAGATCTGAAGATTCAAAAGCTGGGGACTAGGACTACGAAGACGAACTTCTTGGGGTATGCCGAGAAGAGTGATGCTCGAAGATTTTTTGATATTGAGTCAAATCATATCATCGAATCTCGCGATGCTGAATATTTTGAAAACAAATTTACAAGGCATAAGAATATTGTTCTTACGAATAAACAGAAGAACAATAAGGGTGCACAAAAAACTGAAATTTTCAATAAAGAAGTAGTCCAAGAAGATGTTGTTGTTGAAACAACGGTTGAACCAGAACTCGCTGAGCCGTCGTCGAAGCGAGCGAGGAGGCCAAAGAACTTCGGAGATGACTTCATCACCTATCATGTGGAAGCAGGTCCGCTTACCTATGATGAGACGATGAAGACCAGAGATGATATTTTCTGGAAGGAGGTGATTAACAATGAAATTGATTTCATCACCTCAAATAACACTTGGGTGTTGGTTGATCTTCCTGAAGGAGAGAAACCCATCGGATGCAAATGGATCTTCAAGAAAAAGATGAAAGCAGATGGAACTATTGACAAGTTCAAGGCTAGATTGGTGGCCAAGGGATTTTCTCAGAAGCAGGGGTAGCCCGAATGACCACCATCAGAATGTTGATTGCTCTCGCAGCAATACATAAGATGGCGATACATCAGATGGATGTGAAAACAGCTTTCCTAAATGGCGAGCTGACCGAAGAGATTTACTTGCAACAGCCAGAGGGATTTGTTGTAAAGGGTCTTGAAGACAAAGTCTACAAGTTGGTGAAATCCTTGTACGGTCTTAAACAGGCTCCCAAGATGTGGCATGAGAAATTTGACAAGGTTATAAGGTCAAATGGCTACATGGTCAGCGAGACGGACAAGTGTGTTTACACGAAGTTTGCTGATAGAAGAGGTGTGATCATTTGTCTGTACGTGGACGACATACTGATACTAGGACGGATATGGGCTGTGTCATGGAGACAAAGAAATTTTTCTCGAGCAAGTTCAGTGTGAAGGACTTGGGGAAAGCTGATGAAATCTTAGGGATCAAGATCATCCAGACAGACACTGGACTAGCGCTATCACAGTCTCATTACGTTGAGAAGATGATCACTCGTTACGGGTATCAGGATCTTCCAGGGATCGATACGACGTACAGGTGTGATCTGAAGCTGAAGCCTAATTCAGGAGAAAGTGTCAGGAAGCTAGAGTATGCAAGCGTAATCAGGAGTTTGATGTATGCTACTACTGCCACAAGGCCTGACATAGCTTTCGTCGTGGGAATGCTGAGTCGTTTCATGAGCAACCCAGGCATTGAGCACTGGAAGCTGTGAAACGGGTTATGAGATATCTCAAGAAGACTCAGACATATGCACTATACTACAGCAAAGATCCGCCGATAGTGGAAGGCTTCAGTGATGCCAGCTGGTGCTCAGAAGTGGAGAGCGAGAGGTCCACAGGTGAATACATTTTCACAATGGGTGGAGCTGCTATATCGTAGAAATCGGAGAAGCAGACTATGCTCTCGCGATCATCCATGGGATCTTAATTCTTTGCACTTGATACCGCAACGTAGGAAGCAGAATGGCTTCGAGAGCTCATGTATGATCTTCTAGTGGTTGGGACACAAATACCGGAGATACCGATATACTGCGACAACCAGACGACTACGACGGTGGCATCAAATGACCTCTTCAACGGGAAGGAGAGGACTGTACGGTTGAAGCACAGGAGAGTACACGATCTCATGATCAAGAGGGGTGTACTGCAGTGATTAATGTTCGAAGTCAGGATAACCTGGCGGATCCATTCACCAAGGGCCTCAAGCGCTAGCTGGTCGATGACAGCTTGTAAAATGGGCTTGAAGGCATTTTGATATTGTGTTATTACATTCCTACCATAAAGTTTTATGCTATTAGTTCAAAGAGAAATATACTAGGCATCTAGCTTTTGGTTCAAGGGAGGACTATTAATCGGAAGAATATCAGGAACGGTGGGTACTTGTCCTCTATGGCATGGAGAGGTTACGGACCTACAACCACTGTTGTCTACTGTTGTTTTCTGCGGAAAATAAATCCTGTGGGAAGGTTGGCTTAAATGTCTTAATGAGTTCTCAGGCAGAGTGAATGCCTAGAGTACTTTACAGGAAGCACGGTAGCGCAGTACTACAAGGAGTGTAACTCCATGCTATAGTGGGGTGACTCCACCATAAGGTTCCCGGTTAGGGGTAATGCCTCGGCTTTGTGAGCCAAGTCATAGCGGAGTAGCAACGCAAATAGGCAGGTAGCCTAATGTTGTATGATAATCGTAATAAAGAGAGGTAGACAGCACTACAAAGAGGACGATGTCCTCATGTTACAATGGCATGACACCACGAAGAGGTACCAGGTAGGGTAAAGCCTCAGCTTCACAAGCCATGTCATAGCGACGTAATATCGCACGGAAGCGCAAAGCTTCATGCTGGGTAGTTTGGCACTACAAAGAGGCTTGTGACCTTATGCTACAGTAGTATGACACTACGATGAGGTACCCAGGTAGGATAAGGCCTCGGCTTTAAGCCATGTCATAGCGGCGTAGCACCGAAAAGAAGCGCAATGCTTCATGTCATGACTCTTTATAAAGAACTCACCTATAGTGTATGGACAGAGATATCAGACCGTCTCTTGAGGGTAAACTTGTAGACGCCCAAAAATTATACACTAAAACCAGGCTGGCACAAGGCCTTTAATGTGCAGCCAGAAGTACAGTTGATGTCATTATGTGAGTAAAATTTTTTACAGTTATGGTACAGAATTCAAGGCTTAGTCCATTCTTGTATCATGTTGTTATTTAACCTATGCAGGAAGATTCAAGTCGTAGCGACATATCTCCTAATGCATGATGGGCAGTCACTGTGGGGAACGCTCAACCCATATATTAAGATATATGGGGGATTGTTGGTGTTTTTGCCTTTGGACTAGGAAAGATAGTCCCACATCGGCTACACCAAATGGTATTTCAATATAATACATCGCTTGTGTTGAGGTGTGCACATGAGGTATGGTAGGGCACAAGTGTGTGTCATGTAGGAGTATTTTTTAGAAGGAAAAATGATTAATTCCAACAAAGATGTAAATTGATTTTTGTTGTGCGGACTTGGACTCGGACACGGAGTCCAGGATGTCTCGTGCATGCACGGGAGTGTTCGGGGGGTAGGCGTGGATTGGCACACTTCTATGCTGATTGTGGGATGATCTAAAATGTCAAACTCTATTTTTGAGTATTGGTATTTTAGTCCCATGTCGGATAGGAGAAGAGGTGAAGTCTCACTCCACTCTATAAATAGAGCCCCTTGGCCTCCTTTGAAAGAAGCACCAAGAAGAGAGTTAAAGGAGTCCGTAAAGTCCAGGAAGTCCGTTCAAGTCTCAAATATTGACTGACGAGTGTTCCAGAAGTTTTCTAGAACTTGCTGGTTCCTGGAAGTGAATCGTATATAGGCGAATGTTGCTTTGAGCAATGGTGATCTTATCACCCCAGCAAAGCTGCCTTTCTCTTTTTTCTTTTCTTCTCTTCTTCTCTGATTTAATCAGATACTTCTTGTGGGCTATCGTCGCTGCTGCTAGCAACTTGATTTGTACCTTCCTAAAAGAAGCTCTACTTTTGTTTGATGTTGTAACGAGATCTCTTTAGATTTTCGTTACCCAGAATCCTCCAAGGATCTCTGTGATGCACCTTCTTTGAAGTGTTGCTACGAAACATTGTTACTATTGAGATAACTATTTCGAATCCTCCAAGGATCTCTGTGATGCAACTTCTTTGAAGTGTTGCTATGAAACATTGTTACTATTGAGACAATTGTTTCGAATCCTCCAAGGATCTCTGTGATACACCTTCTTTGAAGTGTTGCTACGAAACATTGTTACTATTGAGACAACTATTTCGTTTCTCTGTTTTCCATCGAAAATTATGCCTCGGGAGTAATAGAAATTCTGTGGCCGAGCCTACAACTCATATGGCTGGAACAAGGCCATCATGGGACTCTAATTGAACTTTACTATTATACAAAATGAACTCCTAAATTCTGAATAGAATCCAAATTGTAATGAACCTTCCTATTGTGCTCTGAGTAAGCAAAAGCTAGCACTTCCCTTACCTCATCCTTCTCCTCACTTATGGACCCAAAAGGTGCAAAAAACGCCTGGTTTGGTGTTGCTGAGGCTTTCAAAAAACAGAAACATAATAAGCTTTTTAAAGCAACCTCAATGCGCTTGCTTATCAAATAAGCTGATATTACCAAACAGCTTTTGCCGTGCTTTTCAGAAAATAAGCACAAGAAGTCCCAATAGCTGTACAAATCAAACCTAAGGAGACGAGTGTCTTTGCTAAAGTTTCTTGTGCCTCATCCTCACTACATATATGAAAGTCCTATCGCATTCCATCATCATGAGTACTCTCTCCATATCTACCTTATAGCCATAACCCGTAAAATTTTCTCTTCTTAAGCCAATAACACATTATCAAATATAACAACTATTCATAACAATGCTCTGGTGTCCTCAAACCAACTACGGCACCAGGCAGCCTGCCCCCTCGCGTCAGCCCGCCGGCCGGCAACAGCCGGCAGCGTTGTCCGCGCGCGCCCGTCGCGGCTCCCCGTGCGGCCGCATGCTCCACGCGTACACCCCGCGCACGTGTCCGTCGTTCCGTCAACGTTCCGACGCTCCGATCCGAGCCCGAGGCCTCCCCTCGGTGCTCTGCCTCTATTTTTGGTATATCTCTGACCCAGAAACTTTCTGTTCAATGTACAGAACCTTTTCCATGTTCCGGCCAATTGGCAGAATGAAGCTCTGCCAATTGGAATAGCTAGATTAGTTAATTGTGTATTAATGTACAGATTCTTTAATTAATTAATGTATTGGTTATAAGTTATTAGTTGTGGAGCTATATAAATTAGATTAATAACGAATAATTAGTGTATTATTAACTTTTAATAAATATTAGTATTATAAATTATTAAGGTATAATGTTATATGAAAAATTAGTTTATTTAAGAATATTTGTCATTTTGGTTAATTATTATTAAGAGTGATTAATTATTGGTAATAAATTGGTATTTGTATTTTCTATAAGTAAATAGTTGTCTATAAAAGGTTCTTATATCAAAAAAAGGCATTTAGAAATTATATGAGTATTCTATAGCTAAAAGGTAATTATTTATATTATTTTCTAAAAGTTTATAAAAGTTAGTAATTATTATATTTTACCAAATAAATAGTTAAATGAGGTTTTGCTATTAAAAAGGATTTATTTATTAAATATTACAAGGATGACTTTTAATAATAAGTTTTATTAAAATATTATGTTCATTATGTATATAGTTTTAGTTAGAAAATTAGCCCCTTTACTAAAAATGATATTTTTGGTTCTAAAATAGTATTTGCTGTTTATAGTCAGAAAATGGTTGCTTTATAAATAGACTTTTGAGCATAAATGATAATTTTCATAAAATATCATAATAATATAAATGAAGTAACTATTTCCTTATTTTGGTAATGATAGTCAAAAGTGTATTTTTCTTTAGTAAGAAATTATATTTTTGCACATTTTGGTAATTACATAAAAATACTAACTTCTATAATATGAGTAAATAACTATTTTCTTATGGTAAAAACAAATGTATATTTTTATTAAACAATTATTTTGTCACTTAGTATTTGTCTATTAAAACTTATTCTTGAAATATAAATATTACTATTTTTTCGTAAACAACTTTGTTGCCTTTCAACCCGACCAGACTTGGCCCTAATTAACTAGTTAGCCCTTAAGGTTTAGAGTATAGTTGATTCTAGATGCTGATCTGATGTTACGATTATATAGGTTCGGATCCCTGAACCCTAGCAGTTACCTCCTAGCTGTTGCTTTCCACGTCGAGGATAAATCCAAGGCAAGTTTCATATCTTTCATGTCAGCATTTTATTTAATATTAAATGTACTGCATCAGTAGAATCATATATTGTAGTGACACTGATTCACAGTGGGTCCCTTTCGGACTCCACATCGACAGATGGATTGATTGATTGCCTTATTGGCTTATTGACTGATTGACTCATTGACTCGGGGGTTGATTGGGGGAGTAGTATAACGTCTGTGACCAAAGCCATTGTTTATCGATTGTCTCTCTCGCGCTAACCCCTACCGCACAGGGGGTTGAGCCGTAGCGTATACTATCATTTTGGCCAGAATGATAGTATACATATTGCTTTTAACCAGCCGGTCACCGATACTGTTATATACTCAAAGCACTATTGTAGAATTGCATCATTGTAGTTCCTGAGATATTGCATGTTGTCTTTTTATTATTATTTATCAAAAATATATATTGCTTTCAAACTGTCTTGCATTTTATTTATTTATTATTTAGAATGTTAGATGTGAAAATGTGTTTCTTGCTCCCTCCTGACTGGAGACCCAATATTTTTAGGTGACTGCGACGACGAAGATCACGCCTATATCTCTTTTTACGGACCTGGTCCGAACCCTGACGAGGTACCTGAACCAGACCAGGGAGCCCCAGAGTTTTAGTTGTACCTTGGTTTAGTTTATTTCTTTTTGTTTACAAATAAAACCATGCAATCAATGAATGTTTGTTGGTTGCATTTATTTTATTTCAGACCAGTTTTCAGGTTAATAAAATGTTGTTTTTTGCTTTAGATTTTTGTCTGCTTGTGTTCACTGCTGTCGTCTCACAACGGTGTAGGCTGGCATGATCCGACTGGACCCATTACATTGGGATCGGGTCGTGACATATTTTTAGTGGTGGCCCATGCAGGTCTCGAACCTGCGAATTGGTCTAGTCAACTTAGTCTAGACCAGCGTGCAGTCCTGTAACTTGACCTAGGTTTAGATGAGACTTTAGGAAAACAGACTCTAGAAACAACTAGAACACCTAGATTATATTCACCCTGTTACAATATAGGGCCGAAATTATCTATTTATAATATCTATTTTTTCTTGCTTATAGTTTCGTAGGTTACCTTGCTTATGTTTGTTCCTAAACATTCAGTGGATGGCTTTCGGGGGTTATTTTCCTCCATATCTTTATCAGACTCTAGCATCCCTTAGGATCTATACTCTTTCGATGTCTATGTATTAATATTAGATTTTTTTTCAATCTCTTTCATTAGCACCTATTTCCAATCTTTTTATTAGTTTGATCAAATCTTACTTCTCTATCTTTATTTAAAATCTAGATCCATTCACTATGTTAGAGTTTCAAATTCTCCTTTAGCAAACCTAATAAACTCTTATATACCCAAAGTATTTCTACGACTAGTGTATTCAACCATTTGTCTTGACCTTATTTCTAATTGACTTTCTCGAAACCAATCTCGAACCGAATTCTTCTGGAACCATGAAACCCCAAGGTTAATTGTTACCAAAAGAATTTGTTCAACTTAGCTGGTTCACTAATATTCCAAAGCTATTCCTTTGTTGGTTTTGTTAAACCATTTCAACTTGACTTTCTTTGAACCAATAGACTAACTATTTAGCTCAACTCACGTAGCAAATTTTCGAACTTTCATTGGTTTTAAGGAATTATTTTTTTCAAAATAATTTCGGTAAAGGTCAGTATTCTCGAAGTGTTCTGCTGGAAATATTTTCGTTTCTTGACTTCATCCACTCAACTTGAAACCTTATTATCTCTAGGTAACTTCTTGATCAATTCAAGGCCTAGAAGGCTTCTAAACTCAATGCTTGAGTATCATGAAGCAGGAACGGTCAGAGAATTAATTCCATTCTATTATTGATCTTCCTTTAATCATTGGAGAACTTTTGAATTGTTGAGTTATCCGTTTGAAATTTTTATGGACAAAGTTGAAAAATATTCAATGACCAAATATGGCTTCACATATATGCGTTGCAGCCATTTACCTGAATTATGGAAACTGTGAGTTTCGTGCAGCTAGTTGCGCACTGGCGAGGCATAGGCTCTAAGTTAAAGTGATTTTAGGTGTTCATAGGTTTTTGGATATTATTGAGACTATGTCCTAAATGCATCATATTTGCCTCCTATGTTGTTCAGCCATAAAATTGATAAAGTTGATAGACTACTCAGTAACCTATCATTATTCAAGTTATGGAGCCAAAAATTCACTGCAGTCAGGTGCACTCTGCGAGGCATGAATTTGAAGCAAAGTGACTTTAGATATATTTGGTTTCCGAATATTATTAAGACTACATCCATACTATGGTTGTCTTTTAGCACCATCTAATTATTCTGACTTTGCTCCCATTAGAGGATTTGCATTTCTAGCGGTTGTCTTCATTTTCAGAAATATCTTATCCAATTACATACCTATCATAGATATTCTAATCACCCTCGCTATCCTACTATCATGCACTTTGTTGATTTTTCTTTAGTCACAAACCCTTGTACCCCATTCCAATTTGATTTTTCGATTATGCCTGATGATTTAAATCTGGAATGATCTATAGCAAGGATTTATAGAGTACATGAGTTATGGGGTAAAGATGAGATAAATATGAACACTTATAATTTGAATCAGGGAAGGGACAATTAATGATGTGAATATCAAGCAAATTGACATATTAGATTAGAGGTTGGAGATGCACTTTAGAAAGATGCATGATGAATCAGAAGATATATAAAGGACGACCGAAACAAGAAATTCTGGAGTTAAGGTGTAACTAATTAGGGGCGTAAATCTTATGAATTGAAGGGTACAAAAGATTACAAATCAGAAACCAGAGATAGAAGGATTGTAAATAATACAAGGTTGTAAGAAGTAATAAGATATATTTTTGACAGAGAAAAGTTTGGTCAAAATGATACAGTGAAATCAAGATGAAGGATTCGAGCTTAAACAGGATAATTAAATTTTATTGAGAATTCAGGATCAAATATGTAAATGAGAATTTGGAATCAAGATATATATACATGTTGGTGAAAATGGACATCTAAATAAATTACAGAGTGATCACATATGAATAAGGAATGATAATTTTTTTTTACTAATCATGACAAATTGGAGTATAGAAGCATGATGTTGGATTTTAAATGTGATACCAGTACAACAAAAATACCTTTTAATGACGGCTAAAAACCATTATTAATTAAGAACCATGACGGATTTTTTTTTTTCCAATCCAACCGTTATGAAACGGGTGTTATAAATATTTTTGAAAGCGTTATAGATAATTCTTCCAAAAACGTCATTAATAGGTTGAATTTCTGCTACGTTTTATTTTCAAAGCGTTATGGATATTTATGTAAAACCGTTATGAATAGTTAATATGGTTTAGAAGTCAAGACATTTTGAAAGCGTTATGAATAGATGATATGTATATGGTCATTGTATCACATTTATAACGCTCTATACTGCATGTTATACATTCCAAACGCTGCTCAATTCAATTCAAAAACAACCACTTTGATCCATATTCACAACAAAACATTGAAATGTAATATAAAGTACCATTCTTCATTTCATTGTCTCAAAATAGGGTACATCAACATCTCACAGATATAGAGTACTTTAGCTAGCTACATTTCATTATCTCAAAATAGAGTACTTTAGCTACCATTATACATTCATTTCATTATATACATCTTCTCAAAATATATAAAGTATCCAATATAGAGTTTACACTTTAAAAAATTCATATCGGAATCCCATAATGTGAAACTTCTGATCTTCTGACAACTAGTATGCACCTAAAAAATTCATATCAGAATCCCACAATTCAGAAAAAAAAATAGTAACTCTAAAAAATTTATATCGGAATCCCATAAATTTAGCTATGCAGAATAAAAACTATAAGCAATTAAAATTGATAATATTTACCATTTCATTGTAAAATTTCAAAAAAGAAGCATTCACATCTAACTATGCAACATCAAAAACTAATGTATGTTTAAGACTCCAAACCCCTGATGCATGTTCATGTTAGCATTTGTGGACAAACAAAAGATTATAAATCTTCACCAAATAGGAGATGTTGGGCCACAATCCATATATGATTCCAGAAAATACTTAAGTTGGTCACAGACTCAATTCGACAAACATATATTATGGTTGCTACGACATGTTATGTTCCTTATGTACCATGTCACATACTCAATTCGACAAACATAGTGTGACTTGGTCAAATCATCGATACCAATGGGTATAAAAGGTTATAATTATCAGCCAGATTGAAGTCCAATGTGAAAAAAGAAAAGAAATTAGTGAATGAAATTTGGCTGGGGCCACCTTGATCCCATCCTCTCTCCCTCTCAAAAAGAAAAAGAAAAAGAACATATTAGGAATAGAAAAGCAAAGAATTTTAATCATTCTTGGCATTACATGATGTGTTCACCTATATGTTGCCAGGCCTACTGGATACATCCTTGTGAAAAAGGTGCAAAAATTTCAGTATGTAGCAAGCTTGTTTTGAAAGAACACTTACTTTTCACAAAGCTTGAATTTTTTGCATTGGTTGCAAACCCAGCATGTTCCAGAAACCATAAGAAGACAACAATGTGTGCATGAATGTTGCAAATGGACCATGATAAAGTCTTCCTTCATAGGCCGGATGGTTTCGCCAAGCTGCGGAATGGTAGACGTTATAGATAAAATAAATAAAAGTTTTAATACTCAAAAATATATAATACGGTAAGTCTAATGGTACTGATTATCAGCTTAAAAAGGTCGAAAGCAAGGGTGAACAAATAAAATAAGAATGAATAATGACCAATATAGTAGCTAAAAGCCATCTCAATCCAATAGAGTAGAAATAAGAATTTTCTGGCGCAGATGAGCATGGGACCTCAAACTTCAATAAGCACAGCTTAAGACTACGGATATACCTCACAAGCACCAAGAAAGGGAGATCAAAATACTTATAAATGAAAGCACAAATTCATGACTTATTCAAATTCGAAGTGTAGAGTATACATAATGCCCTTATGTCACTCACCTCTTGAAGGATTGTTATCCCTGGCTACAATTTTAATGCTGCTGGTATCTCTGAATGATGTATGCATGCAAATCTTTGCACCAAACTGTATAAATATAATACAATTAAATGTCTACTTCAGAAATCAAAATCAACCCATTATCCAAAGTTGCAATAGTATATAAAAAAGAGTGCCACAAAACATATAGAAAGAGCTAAACGACTTTAAATGCATACATGACTTTGGCATACATAATATGCACGTAAAATAAGTAGTTGAATAGTGCAAGTAACGAGTACAACCGACAGACAAATCACTAGCCTCCCACCAATATATGGGTTTGGATGGTTGATATATGGGTTAAGTATACAGTGATAATTGTGTTTTTTCCCTCCGAACAATATCCAACAGATTGAAGGAAACGACGAAAATCATATATCGCCCCCTATTCGCTCATGCCGCTCATGGCCACCACCCTCCTACGCCTCCGCCGTAGTATCTCTGCGTAAATCATCTAGCTGGACTCGACATATCTATTACTTTAATGTTTCTTACACCTTTTGACATATAACTTGTCCAATTTTGGAGACTAAAAAATAGTAGAATGCCTCGTCAGTCCGTTTGGCGTATCCGTTGAACAAAAGTCAAGTATGATATTTTTTTCGATTTTTAAATCTTAATTAACATATAGGTCATTCTTGTAGGAGTATTGTCCATTTGTAGATTTTTATCCATTTACAAATTTTTCAAAAAAAACTCTATGTACGAATAGGATCCGGTCAAAGTGTCAAAAAAATGTAGATAAAAGTTCGAGTCAAGTTTATTTATATTTATAATCAACACGGAAGGAGTAACGGATTGGATATATCACTACCCAGCCCAAACCTGTAATCTAATAGGTAGTCAATCGAGGCGGCTAGGGTTTGGTAATTATACGTTATTTATTTTAAGATCAAGACATAATTAGCATATTATGACTCAGTCATTTCGATTTAGCCAAGTCAAGATAATAATGGTAAATCTTGACATAATAAAGCCCAAGAACAAAGAAGAAACAACATCACACTTGACCTCTATTATTGGAAGGTTCCAAATACAAAAATACAACTTTAAATTGAAACACAATATCACCCGGTCAGCAGCTGCCTGGAGTGTTAAGTGATCTCTCCATTCCCCAGACCTAATACCAAAATAGCAATTTGACAACAAAGAGAAATGTAAGCAAGCCACCAGTTTAAAAATAACATGGAGTAGAATATGTAATCACATCATATATCACTTCAACAGAATAGAGGATAATAGGTTAATATGTGTAAAATAGAGTACCCAAATAGACAATTAAAAATAAGTTGATACAATACCGAATCCATGAGCCAGGCAGATGATGTTCATCGAATGACATCTCTCTGAGGATCGCAGGCCTGCCGCATCTAGGGAAGACGACATTGAGGATGGCCGATTGCAGACGGAAGCTGTCACAAAAAATAAAACAAAAAAATTGATGTCGTTGAGGATGGCCTCGGCCAAATCCACCTTGTCCCTCCGCTCGCTGTCGTTTCTCGCCATGGCTGAATTTTTTCTACAGGAAAGGAATGAATAGGAAGCTAGCAAATAGAAAATAAGCCCAAACCTACTGATAGAAATTAGGTCAAAAATTAGGGGATTTCCGGGGAGGGAGGCATGGCCGAGGCCGGCGAGGACGGAGCCAACCACGAGGGCGGAGACCGCCTCGACGGCGTAGACGGCACGATGGACGGAGGTGGCCACTCTCCCGCATGGCGGGGGAGGGACGGAGAGGGGGAAGGCGAGGGGGGCGATGCGGGTTCCGGGTCCCAGAGGGGGACGGATCCGTGGCGGAGGGAGAGGCGGAGGTGGAGGCGGAGGGAGGTGAGGCGGTCGAGGGCGGCGGAGATGGAGTTGGCGGCGTCGAGGAGGGAGGCGGAGGAGGAGTCGTGGTGGGAGGAGAGGTCGGCGACGGAGGGGGAGAGGACGGAGGGGGAGAGGAGGGAGGCGGAGAGGAGACGAGCCAGGAAAATTAGGGGTTCTTCGAAGGCCTTGGGGGAGTAGCTGTGGAGCTTCTTGGTTTAGAATTTTTCTTAAGTGCGGGAGAAGTACGGGGCAGTGGAGGTTTTGACTTAAATTTTGGTACTTTTTTTTATGACGCTCGTATGACTGAAAGACTATCAATAACGTTTATATTGGACACCATCATAGAATGGTGTCTTGCTGAACTTTGATGATGCTTCTTTATCAGCCGTCATGAAATCCACTTATCAAGCGTCATTAATAGGTCCTTTTGTTGTAGTGTACTGGGTTACTGAGGCTTGATACCAGAGTATTACGACAAGATGGAGTGTACCAAATTATGATATTTTGCTCAAGAATGAATAAGATGTATAAGAACATGATTGGAACACATGTAGTGGTATGACATATAGTTAAATTTTGCATATATATTAGCAAGCTGAAGGAAGTACAAAACATATAGCGGGAAATATTATATGTGTTTAGTAAGAAAATGTGGGAGGACAAAATTTTCTAAGATTATGACGGTAATTGACAATTCAGGGATGAAAGCAGAAATCCATAATTGTGGATAGTGACTGTGTTTCGAAGGAGGGAAGAATGTTATTTGAGAATAGTGGATAAGATTGATAAAGATATTATTCTAGATGGATTTGCTATGAGACAGTTAGCCTAGTTAGGCATAAGGTTGTTGAGAAAAAATACCCTAACTGGTTTGAGGCATGATTGCATGAATGTACCCCGGCCCTCATCTTTAAATTTCGAGGACAAATTTTTCAAGAAGGGAAGGTTGTGAAGCCCATGATTTATAGATAATAATTATGCATGTTTTATTATTTGTGAGCCTTTTGTTTTGTTGGAATTTTAGCCCAATAACTTAGCTACCCAAACCCATGACTTACCCATTCTCCACTCACACCGGTTCCCCGGTCAAATCCGCCTCCCCCGCATCCACTCTATGCACCCCTCCTCTTCTCTTTACGTAAGTTCTCTCTAAGAAACCCATCTTCACAGAAACTCTCCATTCCCAACCTTCATAAAAAACTTCACAACTCCCTACTCCCTCCACCAAAACCCAATCCGAGACAGCCACCGAGTCCGTCTCGCCATCCCCGTCGTTTTCAGACCACTCACCGCCCTCTTTCTCGCGCCGGAACCCGCGCCGGAACCCGCGGTCGTCGTCGCAGCCGCCCGCACCTTGCGCTAGGCCGCCCGTGCCACCGCGCCAGGCAGCCAGCCCCCTCGCGTCAACCCGCCGGCCGGCAACAGCCGGCAGCGCTGTCCGCGCATGCCCGTCGCGGCTCCCCGTGCGTCCGCGCGCTCTGCGCGTGCACCCCGCGCATGTATCCGTCGACGTTTCCGACGCTCCGATCCGAGCCCGAGGCCTCCCCTCGGTGCTCTGCTTCCATTTTTGGTATATCTCTGACCCAGAAACTTTCTGTTCAATGTATAGAACTTTTTTCATGTTCCGGCCAATTGGCAGAATGAAGCTTTGCCAATTGGAATAGTTAGATTAGTTAATTGTATATTATTGTATAGGTTCTTTAATTAATTAATGTATTGGTTATTAGTTATTAGTTGTGGAACTATATAAATTAGATTAATAACGAATAATTAGTGTATTATTAACTTTTAATAAATATTAGTATTATAAATTATTAAGGTATAATTATATGGCAAATTAGTTTATTTAAGAATATTTGAGAGTAATTAATTATTGGTAATAAATTGGTATTTGTATTTTTCTATAAGTAAATAGTTGTCTATAAAAGGTTCTTATATCAAAAAAAGGCATTTAGAAATTATATGAGTATTCTATAGCTAAAAGGTAATTATTTATATTATTTTCCAAAAGTTTATAAAAGTTAGTAATTATTCTATTTTACCAAATAAATAGTTAAATGAGGTTTTGCTATTAAAAAGGATTTATTTATTAAATATTACAAGGATGACTTTTAATAATAAGTTTTATTAAAATATTATGTTCATTATATATATAGTTTTAGTTAGAAAATTAGCCCATTTACTAAAAATGATATTTTTGGTTCTAAAATAGTATTTGCTGTTTATAGTCAGAAAATGGTTGCTTTATAAATAGACTTTTGAGCATAAATGATAATTTTCATAAAATATCATAATAATATAAATGAAGTAACTATTTCCTTATTTTGGTAATGATAGTCAAAAGTGTATTTTTCTTTAGTAAGAAATTGTATTTTTGCACATTTTGGTAATTACATAAAAATACTAACTTCTATAATATGAGTAAATAACTATTTTCTTATGGTAAAAACAAATGTATATTTTTATTAAACAATTATTTTGTCACTTAGTATTTGTCTATTAAAACTTATTCTTGAAATATAAATATTACTATTTTTTCGTAAACAACTTTGTTGCCTTTTAACCCGACCAGACTTGGCCCTAATTAACTAGTTAGCCCTTAAGGTTTAGAGTATAGTTGATTCTAGATGCTGATCTGATGTTACGATTATATAGGTTCGGATCCCTGAACCCTAGCAGTTACCTCCTAGCTGTTGCTTTCCACGCCGAGGATAAATCCAAGGCAAGTTTCATATCTTTCATGTCTGCATTTTATTTAATATTAAATGTACTGCATCAGTAGAATCATATATTGTAGTGACACTGATTCACAGTGGATCCCTCTCGGACTCCACATCGACAGATGGATTGATTGATTGCCTTATTGGCTTATTGGCTTATTGACTGATTGACTCATTGACTCGGGGGTTGATTGGGGGAGTAGTATAACGTCTGTGACCAAAGCCATTGTTTATCGATTGCCTCTCTCGCGCTAACCCTACCGCACAGGGGGTTGAGCCGTAGCGTATACTATCATTTTGGCCAGAATGCTAGTATACATATTGCTTTTAACCAGCCGGTCACCGATACTGTTATATACTCAAAGCACTATTGTAGAATTGCATCATTGTAGTTCCTGAGATATTGCCTGTTGTCTTTTTATTATTATTTATCAAAAATATATATTGCTTTCAAACTGTCTTGCATTTCAATTATTTATTATTTAGAATGTTAGATATGGAAATGTGTTTCTTGCTCCCTCCTGACTGGAGACCAACATTTTTAGGTGACTGCGTCTGCGACGACGAAGATCACACCTATAGCTCTTTTTACGGACCTGGTCCGAACCATGACGAGGTACCTAAACCAGACCAGGGAGCCCCAGAGTTTTAGTTGTACCTTGGTTTAGTTTATTTCTTTTTGTTTACAAATAAAACCATGTAATAAATGAACGTTTGTTGGTTGTATTTATTTTATTTCAGACCAGTTTTCAGGTTAATAAAATGTTGTTTTCCCGCTTTAGATTTTTGTCTGCTTGTGTTCACTGCTTGATACTGTTTATTGCCGCCGTCTCACAACGGTGCAGGCTGGACATGATCCGACTGGACCCATTACATTGAGATCGGGTCGTGACAGCTACTGTTCATCAATTGGAAATGATCTTGTGCAAAACTCACCAACACCCCATCTTGGATTAGTATCGTCTAAGAAAAACTGAAATAAGTACCAAAGCTTTAAGTGCCAATACAGTATATTTATTGTCATATTACCTAAATTAGGGCTCAATACAGCCTACATCACTAATTCACTAAAAGAAATTAACTCCGTGAATTCCCCAAGAGCCAAAATCTTCAAGGAGTTGGGGTCCATCGATCCCCCATCTGTAGGATATCATTGAAGCCATCCCCATGGAGAAGTGGGACACCAAGTTTTACCAATTCCAAAAGCAGATCATAAGTCCCTCCTTTCTTGGTAATCATTAGTAGCATATAATGTTGCAACCTACTAAGAGGATCCTTGAATGCATAAAACTACTCTTGTGAACTCAAAAGCCAACTTTCGTCAATCAATTTCCACTTCGCTATAATACCGTTGAACAAGCCAATCAAAACATGACATACAAACCCATAACTTATGTAGCCTCAGCAGCTTCTAAACGGGCTTCTAACACATCCGGCTAATGGATGGATTCTCATCAGCCTCTTGGGTGATCAAGGGTGATCTACTTAGTAGATTCATTAGATTTCAAAAGTAAGCCATGGATACCTGAATTGGTCAAGCCTCTCCAAATCGTCGTGGTCGCAACCTACTCTATTAGGGGTGAGCATTCGGTTTATTCGGTTTAAACCGAACCGAATAACCCAAAATCGAATTGGACCGAAACCGAATAAGCAAAATCGAAACCGAACCGAATTGGCCCAAAACCGAATCAAACCGAACCGAATTAAATCGGTTCGGTTTTCGGTTTATTCGGTTTATTCATATTTTTTTGATTTTTTTGAGCTTTTTTTTTGTTAATATATATAGTAACTAAATATACATAGACATATTTAGTATATACATATATATATTTAGTACACACACACACACACACACACACACACACACACACGCATATATATATATATATATATATATATATATATATATATATATATATATATATATAAAATAATTAAATTTTCTTATTCGGTTTTCGGTTTTTGACCGAAACCGAAACCGAAACCGCGAACTTCTTATTCGGTTCGGTTTTCGGTCCAAAACCGAATAATGCTCACCCCTATACTCTATCATTAAGACAGACTTGCCCTTTCCGGGGACAATTATACTCAACCTTTGCTCAACTGTAAGTTAAGGGCTTACTCATAATTAAGAGTTCATTTGAAAAACCGATAACTAAACACCATATCATCTGAAAAAGGACTAGTTTTTAACATAAAAGCCCTAGAAGAGCTGCAATACCAACAAAAATGATACTGAAATTATAATTTGCATAAACTAACATCAGATTATCATATCATCATGATCTAACTAAAACAGAATCTCAACTGCGGGAACATGAAAGGCAAAACACATTCACATCATTTTGATACAATTAAAAGAAATGATACTCTTTCTAGACTAACTTGCTAGCTTTGCAACATGTATAAAATCATCAACAGTGTTTTCTTTTGAACCTGGAAAACATTCACAATCTTCTTCAATCCTACAGTTAAAACAACTCTCACAATCTAATTAAAGTTGGTATGTGAACTAGTAAACACTTAGGAAGACATGTATATCCTAATAAAAATATACCTCACTTAATCGCTTTTCTGCTTCACGCTTTGTCAAGGACTGTCAAGGTAAAATATCAATCCTGAATACAAATCTGACCTTTACTTGAAATAATGATATGAAGTGTTAATTAGTTACCCACAGACACTGTGAATACAGATAAGAAGTATAGTGAACATACCACTTAAAATTCTTTCCTAGTTGTTATTACTAGAAAGAACACTCTTAACTTACATAATAATAAAGCTTCAAAGCTGGTATAATTATGACAAATATGTTCTAGGGGAAATAGATGATGTTTGTTGTACATGTAAAATTGATGTTAGGTTCTGCAAAGCAGTATGATGTGGGCCCACCTATCATCATTTAGCCTATGTTCTATTTTAATCATTTTCCTGTTTTAGTAAGGAAGGATTATTTTGGTCTTTCACCAATAATAACCCTTCCTTAATAGTCATTTTCCTATTTTAGTAAGGAAGGATTATTTTGGTCTTTCACCAATAATAACCCTTCCTTAATAGTCATTTTCCTATTTTAGTAAGGAAGGATTATTTTGGTCTTTCACCAATAATAACCCTTCCTTAATAAGTCATTTTCCTATTTTAGTCAGGAAGGATTATTTTGGTCTTTCACCAATAATAACTCTTCCTTAATTAAGCCTTTGTTTTTCCCTATATAAACTAGGATTAGCCATCTTTTATTTTCCATTCTTGTATTGAGAAGAAACTCTCAAGTATCAATAAGAAGGATTTAGACTTTGTCCGTCCACCAAAGTTGGGAGTTTGTTCTTTTCTCACAAAAAGATCATTATCTTTCTCTGTTTCTCTTTTCTACAAATCTTTTGTGAATCGAATAGGTCGATTCACATCAATTGGTATCAGAGCTCTCTATGATCCATGGCGTCCGGCACAAGGAACACGATCGAGGAGAAGATCCAGGGGCTTCGGGAGGATTTCAACATCGAGATCGAAAGTTTGAAGGCCGCAATCAAAGATCAAGCGTCCACACAGGAGGATCTCCAGACCGAGGTACGACGCATGCGGGAGGAGATGACGTCGATTCCGGCAATGATGAAGTTGTTGCAAAACATCTCGAACAAGATCAATGGCGGCGAAGCGGAGGCGGCAACAACCCAAACCCTAGGCGACCAACTAGGGTTTGTTCATACGGAGGGGGAAGCGACCGACGACCACGGAGGACCGGCCGACGGGAGCTGGCCCGCACCCGCCGTCGCCGCCGCGCCGCCGGGCGGGGCCCTGGCGGCTGGCGACCCTCGCCGGACAGCGGCCGAAGGCCGCGGGAGCGTCGCCGCCAACCGCGCGAGCCCGGGCAGGGCCGCTGCTGTTGGGGGCGGTCACTGGCCGGCCCCCGACCGCCACCCCTGGCCGGTCGGCGCCAGAGGAGCCGCCGGTGAGCGGCCGTGGCCGGACGCCGTCGATCCGTACGGTCCCGGCGAACCGGTTCCACATGCGGGAGAAGCCCTAGGGTTTGGGGCCCCCTTCGGGGGTCGGACGAGGATTGCGAACTACGGAGATCGGTTCGTGGGCCCGGGAAGGGGCTTGGCGGGAGTTCCGGCGTGGACGGGAGGAGCGGAACCGCCAGGAGGAGCGAGGCACGCCGGAGGCAGCAATTTCTTTGGGGGAATGGCGGATCCCGCCAACTTCCAGAGAGGGGACCTCCCCCCACGACGACCACCACGGAGAAAGAGGAGGAGAAGGAGGATCCGACGGAGGAAGAGGCCGCCATAGCAACAGACGCAGTTCCCAGATTTCCACCTTGAGGACAAGGTGGCTCTTTTAGGGGGCGGTATTGATGTGGGCCCACCTATCATCATTTAGCCTATGTTCTATTTTAGTCATTTTCCTGTTTTAGTAAGGAAGGATTATTTTGGTCTTTCACCAATAATAACCCTTCCTTAATAGTCATTTTCCTATTTTAGTAAGGAAGGATTATTTTGGTCTTTCACCAATAATAACCCTTCCTTAATAGTCATTTTCCTATTTTAGTAAGGAAGGATTATTTTGGTCTTTCACCAATAATAACCCTTCCTTAATAAGTCATTTTCCTATTTTAGTCAGGAAGGATTATTTTGGTCTTTCACCAATAATAACCCTTCCTTAATTAAGCCTTTGTTTTTTCCTATATAAACTAGGGTTAGCCATCTTTTATTTTCCATGCTTGTATTGAGAAGAAACTCTCAAGTATCAATAAGAAGGATTTAGACTTTGTCCGTCCACCAAAGTTGGGAGTTTGTTCTTTTCTCACAAAAACATCATTATCTTTCTCTGTTTCTCTTTTCTACAAATCTTTTGTGAATCGAATAGGTCGATTCACATCACAGTACTTCACTGACTTCGAAGGAGAAAGAACCTTACAGACACTGCTAAGAAACATTAATATTATTGACAGATTAAAAACTTAAACAAACTACATGTTATAAATATACTATTGTGCTCAAAGTCGCCAAAAAAATACAATTGAGAAAACAGAAGGTTCATTAAACGGTACGAATTGGGAGAGAGTACTGTAAAAACTACAGCTAACCTATGTTGCACGAACATGGCAAAATGGTTTCTGTTCTGTATCGTGTATGTGTTCGTATTCATGCAACATAAGTAACTACTTTTGTACCTTTTGAAAATGTCCGTGTCCTGTACCCGTATATTGTCCGTACCCATATTGTTTATAAATGATAAAGAAGAGAATGAATTTTTTATCAACACATGTTGCTTTCCAACAGATAGAAGCTTCTTTCGGAGAGTATTTACTCTTCCTGACACCTGTCAAGAATCAGTTACCTGAATTCAGAGACTAAGAGTGGAAGACTTAACATCTCGAAGAGGATAATGCCAACAATATCACTGTGAGTTGGGAAATGGAAGATAGTGGAAGAAAAGATAAAGAAAATAAGAATAAAAGAAGAGAAAGAGAGGACCATGGCTAATCATGGTACTTACAAGGTCTGACAAGTTCTAAAATTAAATTTGAGGGGTTTGGACGTGGTAGAAGAGGACAGATAAATTTGGAACTTTACAATAAAATAGAGGAAAAAGTGAAGTAGCAAAGACCTGATTTAACTACCAAAGCAGAGTAGTTAAGAGAGAATTGTCAATTACTATCTTAGACGTCGTACTATGTACGGTATATATTGCCAATAGAATTTTCTTGATATGAACGAAGAGAGATACTACAGGTAGATAAAGTTGTATCAGTATATGGAGGTAGTTGCTAGTGTAGTGGTTTGGATATAACTCTTATGCTTAGCTGTGCAATGGATAGTGCTTGGTTTGTGCAAAAACGTGTGTTTCTCAAAACAAATAGCAGAAGTCTAATTTCTTCGAGATTTACCTATTAGGTAAGCAGCAAAGATTATGGGCTACTCTGGCATATCTCCAAATCCCAAAGAATACTTAAACCAGATATAGTTTGCTGTTTGTGGTCAATGTGGTGTCAAAGTTTAGTAGATTGTTGAGCGATCAAAGTTAACAGGATGCAACTAAGTGAAGGCATGAAAAACATATCCTTTGTACCTAGAAATTCAGACCAGACCATGATGCTACATTAGATCGTTAAATGTGTTATGCAATTTAACTAAATTTGTTAGATACTTAAGGTTAGCTTTATACAAATCATTTCTATTTGAGATTGTTTCACTGAACAATTCTAAAAAATTAGTATTTTCACAACTACATATATCATTTTTGTCCTAAATTCTAGGGCAGCAAGGAGAACAAACTACTATCCGAACGACTCAATAGTAGTACTCCAGATGTTGCCACCAGATTCAATAAAAAAGGAGAACAGATATAGCATACCTCTTCATAATTACCCTCCCCAGAAGCAACTCTATCAAAGGGATGAAGATATATATTTTATTGGGGAAATTTTCCATGTAACCTCTCGAAGGTACAGCTAATTCCTGAACATACAGAAAAATATTTGTGACAATTGGCAATTGACAGAAGATATTGACATCATCACCAAAGTATCACTTGTACCATAAATTTCAGAGACAAATATTGAACTCACTTCCATTAATGCATCAAGATGCTTTGCAGCTCTTTCTCCTTAGCAATGTATGTAATGCCTAAGCCATAATAGAACAGAAATAAAAAAAATCAGCTCTATGTTCAATTCACAGAACCATATTGAAGTCACCACAGAACTAACATTTGATAACACGAGAAAAACTGTACATAATTTACTACCTTTGTAGGAGAAACATTGTTTGCTTTTCTCTGTGAAGAAAGTATATCTATGAAGGAATTACCATTGGTGGCTTCTGAAATGCTCCAACCTTTTCATGTTTCCCCGGAGGTTTTGCCCGGTATAGAAATTAAAAAAACTATATCTAAATTCAACCAAGATGCATGCAAGGAATTTCTGCAAAGAAAAAAAGATATATGCAGGGGAACCTTATTTTATTGATGATTCCTTCTCCAAGGAGACTAATCCTTCAAAGAGCTGAAGGAGATAAATAGACTAGGAAGAAAGGGTTTCTGTACACTCGGAATAAAAGAGACTAGGAAGTAGGGTACCAGGTAATAGGGCTAAACAGTATAGCGACGAAAAGAGAGCCTTTATTCCCAGATGGTGATCTTAGCAATTAAATAAACCATTTTCTTGCATGAAATTAGCAGGAATATAGAAAAAGGCTTACAAATGGGAACAAAGATGCAACAGATACCACTACTATATCTACATCAGCTCCAAGCTATCCTTTGGGTGAAACATTCTAATAGTACAAAGCTTAAGAGCAATCCAGTACTTTCATTCATTCAGAAACCAATGCCTGCTGCGCCTATGGGTTTGTGACGGGACTCCCAGAAGCAGTCCGGAGCCAGCCTTTCCGATGATTTTAGGGGCTCTGACTTGCAACGAGTCAACACGAAATGCTCATAAGGTGCTTGTGGTAATTCCACGACAGCAGCACAGCTCTTCAATAGCTTCTGCTCGGTATCCGACACCTTTTGTGGTGCCGGAAGAGGCCTGGCAGGAGGGGGATGTTGGGTTACTGATTCTGGGGCAGGGGCCGCGGCAATCACCTCTTTACTCTCATTACACTTATCCTTGCTCTCATTGCACTTGTCTTTGTCGCTGTTGCTGCTGCCTTCCTCTGCTTCGACTTTGCCTTTGGAGGAGGAGGAATGATGATGCTGAGGCTGAGGCTGGGGGGGATTGTAGCTGGGTACCCATCGAAGGAAGTCGGTGCTGCATACCCATGTCTCCTTTGACACCTCCATTGATAGCTTAGGCTCATACATCATCAGTAAAAGGCAATCCGGCAAATCCCCCCTTCTCTTCGTCTTCTCTCCTAGCAATTCATCTCCTTTCTTCTTCTCTATCTCATCATCTCTTCCTTTGGCTGCTGTCAATCTTGTTTCTTCTACGGTCTTGGGTTCAACCAACTCCATTGCTTCCTCCTCCTCCTCCTCCTCCTCCTCCTCTGACGGGGGAGTGCATACTATCTGCTGCTGCTTCTCCTCCTCCTCCTCCGAAGAATCGACTACCACCACAGAAGAGTGCTGTTGTTTTGTTATCAGCTCTTCTTTGTCGAGGGAGAAGCTCCATCTCCTTCTTCCTTGCTTGTCTATGGAGAAGCTGGATCGTCTAGCTTCCCTCTCGGATGAGAAGCTGTTCCTCCTGGACTCTCCCCTCTCTATGGAAAAGCTGTGCCGCCTCCTTTCCTTGTTCTCTTTAGAGCTAGAGTAGCAGTTGCTGCGTCTCTTTGAAACCACCTCCTTTGACTTTGCAAAGTCGAAGCCTTTGGCCGATGAACAGCATCTGGTGGCGGTGGATCTTCTTCCTCTTCCTTTGCTGATGATGATCTCACCCTCCTCTCCATCTTTCAGATCCTTCTCACAGGTTTCTTTCAGCAGAACCATGACTTCCTCCTCCGCTGTGATTCCTCTTCCACCCTTTGCTGGCTCATTAGCCGGAACATAATCTTCTTCCTCCCCCGCTCTTTCTTCCCCCTCTGACCCATCAGCCCTGCTTTCTTTATTCCTCTCCTCATTAGCATCCACCATCTCCTTTTCTTCTTCTTCTTCTTCTTCTTCTTCTAGTACCTCCCCTTTGTCATGAAATACTTGTTCAGCTTGCAAGTCAGCTGACTCTTCTTTTTCCGTCTCTTCATCTTCTTTCTCCTCTTTCAGTTTACTACTGTAAAATCCTCCTTCTCCATCATCATTATCTTCTTCTTCTTCACACTGAACCTTGACTTGTTCACACTGAGCCTTTCTGACGGCCGGTGAATCCCAGAACTTATTCGCCAATGCGGCCATCTTGATCGGATCGGATCTGCACCTCATGAGCAAGAGCGCATTCTTCGGTGGAATGCATACGCTCACCCTGTCTGTCTCAACTGTATCCGTCTCCATCATCTCTTTTTTCAGCACCACCACTTCCTCCTCCTCCTCCTCCTCTTCTTCCTCTTCTTCGTGTTTCCTCTCGTCTTCGAAGAACAGACCCATACTCCCTTTCTCCCTCTCCTCGACCACCAGCTTCACCACCTCCCTCCTGCCCTTGTCCTCCTCCTCCTCCTGGCCCTCCTGCACCGCCATCAGCCACCTCATAAACATTGCCCCGCACGACAACGACGACGACGAAGTTGCAGATGTCACCGTAGCAGTTGCAGTAGCACATGCGGATGTTGTGGTTCTTCTCTTGGAGCAGCCCCCGGAGGAGAAGCAGTTGAGCTCGGAGCCGAACGACTTGAGGGTCTCGCAGATGTTGAGCGGCAGCTGGTTCACCCACCCCTGGCCCTGGCTCCTCCCTCTCGATCTCGACCTACGGAAGCTGGCCTCCCTGGATCTGGACCGCGCCATCATGGCCGCCGCGGCCGCCGCCGCGGCCTTCTTCTTCTTCTTCTTCGTGACCCTGACCTGGCCAATGCAGGTGACCTTCGGCGAGGAGGGCTCCGCCTCCTCGATGGAAGCGGCGGCGGAGGCGGAGCCTTTCTTCCTTGAGGATACCATCGGGGACTGGCCGCCTCCCTTGAGGCCCCCGCTGCTGCGGATCCTCCGGCTAAGGGAGGAGTAGGAGTTGCTCCGCCCGGGGCTCGTGAGGGATTTGTTGGAAGAAGAAGAGAGGAGCCTCGTGCTGCTGCTGCTGCGTAGTCCAGCTGCCGGAGCTGCCGATGAGGAGGAGGAGGAGGATGGACGAGATGTGAAGCATATGAAGAACTCGCTGCCGCCGCCCTCCATTGCTCTCCTCTTCCTCATCTCTACTCTCACTGTCTAGAGCCGGACACGGAGACGGCTAGGGTTTCCTTGTTTTTTTCTTTTCTTCTTGTACCAGTACTGCTACTAGTTCTTGACATAAACAATTATTTGAGAGAGAGTGTGTGTGATGTGTTGAGAAGCAATTATTTGATAAAGATAAAATCATAAGGGACAAGAAACAATCATTTTCTTGATTTATATCCCAATTATAAAGACAATTCAATATTTACTCATGGCTAGTCCCAATTTTTTTTTTTATATTTACAAGTTTGTTATTTAAAAAATTACTCAGACTATCCAAATATTGGTAAATAAGTCAAAAAAAAATCTCTCTTCTTCCTCTTCCACTTCTCCTTCCCAAAATCCATGACATTTTCTCTTCCAAATCTCAATAGCTAAATTCTAAATATTGTTCTCAATCCATGTTCATGCCTAAATTTCATCTTCTAGTAACTAAAAATTGATTTAGTATTAATTCTAGACAATTTTTTCACAGTTTTGAACACATTCTAGGTTTATGAACTTCAAAAAATCGTCCGCAATCGCGACGGGGACGATGATGGAATATCAAAAATGTTGACAGTCCTATCGATTGGAAGAACTGTCAAAAAATTTGACAGTCCTACATAAAACATTGAAAATCATATTTTTTAGGACTGTCAAACATTTTGACAGTCCTTCCAGCTAGTAGGACTGTTAAAAACTTGACAGTCCTACATAAAATATTTTGACAATCCTTCTAATTGGTAGGACTGTCAAAAAAATTTAAAGTCCACTTATTTTTAACAACAGTGGAAGCAAAAGTAGAATGCTAACAGTGCACAGCTTCTTAAATATTTTTCACGTAATTAGAAGATTTTATATTTTTATATATAATCATTAAGTTACCTTTATAAATATTTTTAAATCTATTGTAGAGATAAATAAATTATCTTCTCAGTTTAAAAATAAATAAATAAATTATCTACTCGCTTTAGAAAAAACTCAAAATTTTAAATCTAATTTAGAGATAAGTCTCTCAATTTTGTTCATTTCAAAATAAACCTTCATCTATATATTGTCTCTAAATCTATTGTAGATATAAGTCTCTCAATTTTGTTCATTTTAAAATAAACCTTCATATATATACAGTCTATAAATCTATTTAGAGATAAGTCTCTCAATTTTAAATCTATTTTAGATATAAGTCCCTCAATTTTAAATTAATTTTAGAGATGAGTCACTCAATTTTAACTCTATAAAATAGTTACTATTGCAAAAATAAACCTTCAACAGATAAAGTTAAATCGTGTTAATGAACATCATGTTTTATTTAGGGCTGTCAAAAAATTTGACAGATCTAACTATTTTCAGGACTGTGAAAAAATTTGATAGTCCTAAAAGAAACTTTCTGTCACAGCATGTTTCTTTCAGGCCTGTCAAATATTTTGACATCCCTAACCAATTCCAGGACTATCAAATTTTTTGACAGTCCTGAAAAGAACTTGTTGTCACAGTACTAAAACTTGTATCAAAATCTGATCTTTTCCATCTGCAAAACTGTGTTTTCTTCCCGATTAAGCAAAACATATATTTTTCTTGATTATTTTTGGCATTTTTTGGGTGTTATATGTTCTGCCATATGTTTGGTTGCATAAAAATCTAGTCTTTCCCTTTTCTATGTAATGTTTATTCTTGGCATAGGTATACTTAGGGATGGCAACGGGGCGGGTAGGGGCCGGGGACCATATCCCCCATCTTCGTCCCCGAATTAGTGTTGGAATCCCCATCCCCGTCCCCGATCGGGTTTAATTTTTTGGCCCCATCCCCATCCCCGTTAAACAAGTATTCCCCGTCCCCGTCCCCGTTAACATTTTCGGGTTCAGGTTTCCCCATCCCCGTTTCCCTCCCCGTTAACACTTTCGGGTCGAGTTCTCCTCGCCCGTCCCTGTTATCACTTTTGGGAATAAGTTGTCTTACAGTAGTCCTAACAACAGGAACAATAGCTACATATAGTCTATCACAATCACACAACAATTAGAGATTTGAAGTTGATATAGGTACTTTATCATAATAACATGTTTGGAGATATATTACTATGATATCTAATGATACAGAAAAACTGTTTCAAATAACTTAGAAAAAAAATAACAAATCTAATACCTTATTAATGTTCATAACTGGAGCATACTCTTTATCAGTTGACAACTTGCAAGGATGGCCTTCAAGAGCAAAAGAAGCGGGAGCTGCGGGACTCGTTAGGGAACCACAACCATCTACAGGCTACAACAACTCAACTTCTTGAAACAAGACGAGATTCCCATGGCAATCTATTTTTCGAGGCCTAAAATAAAAGCTAACAAGCAGCACAAATTTCTAAAGACCCATTTTTAATGCAAAGGTCCCACATAATAGGTTCCTATTGGAACCTTATTGTGCAATTGATAGCAGATAGAGCATTCGGTAAAAAGAATATTTCATATAAAGTAAAAAAAGAAAAGAAAAAAAAGAACATAGCATTCCAAATAGAGTAACAAGAAGAAAAATAAAATAAAAAAACGTATTCCAAATAGAGATCTATTACACTACAGTTTCATGTAAGAAAAAGATAATGTTAACCCCATAAAGTTCCAAAATAAATATTTAAAAAGTTTCTTTGTCAATCACAAAGCCATCTAAACTTCCTTGTTATCATCCACCCAAAATCAGAACGATCCCAAATCGTGCACAAGTCTAATCCTGTGAGAATGGCAATAAATGACAAAAATAGAAGAAGTTAAATGCAAAAGAAAAAAAACTAAATGCCTCCAAATATTAAACTTGCCTCATTAACATCTTCATCGTCTTCAACAGTTAAGCAAGATGAATGAATCTCCATGGGAGAAGAAGCTAAATGCAAAAATACAAGAAGTAAATCATTAAAATAAAATAAATACCAAATAGTATATAGAATAAAAATATGAATCAATTTTCATTACCTCGTATATCACTTCGTAACCAACTTTGAACACACATTAATGTTTCCAAAGTGTTTGGGTGAAGCCTACTACGATGAGGACTTACCAATCTGCTACTAGTACTGAAAGCTGACTCTGAGGCAACTGTCGAGATAGGAATAGCCAACACGTCCCTAGCAATCTTCCGCAATGTTGGGTATTTTGTTCCATGGGTCTTCCACCAAGACAATATTTCAAAATTCGCACTTCTTGGCAAGACAACATCCTCAAAGTAGTAGTCCAATTCAGATTTCATAACTGTATTACAAGAAGAACTTCTAACAAATGCATCATAATTGCATATAAAGTCTTGCTCTTCAGATTCATGTACCGAACAAGATTGGTTAGATAAAGATGCAGTGTTCTTCTCTTTATACTTGTCACGACCCGCACCCAGTGTAAGGGCACGAGAGGTGGGTACGTCCAGCCTACGCCGTAGTGTCGGCGGTAGAACGCTGTCCTAGATCACAACATCTAACATAATATGGAATATGCTCCAAAAGGAGGACAATATATAAGGTACAACTCAATCACAATATCTAATATGGAGTAGAAAATAAGATGATCTCAACAGAGAGTCACAAATATGAATAATAAGTCTCGATGTAAACCACTCCATAAATAATATCTCAATACAATCTCAAATGTCTCATAAAGCTAGGTAATAAGAAAAGTCTAGACTAAGCTAATGGCAAGTCCTCAGCGACTACTGGATCCTCCTGAGGGTCCAGGTCACCTGTGTCAACTAGGGCTGCTCTCCCAATCGTAACAAGATACATAAAGGAACGGGGGTGACTTGACATTGACTAGGTTTTACCTAACCAATCTAATGTATTTATGCAGTTAAGAACAAACCTTCGTCGCATGAGCCCTGGCTATAAATAAGATATGGTATAGTCCCCACTTGGGCACCAATGACCTAAGCGCATGACATTCAAAAATGACAGTGGCCAACCTGAGAGGATCATCTTATCCCAAGCGCATAACGTTCAAGAACGTCAGTGGCCAACATGAGGGGGTAAGCATACCCGTATCTCCAGCGGAGCTTCCGGGTTACAAGAGAATGTGTAATAGAAGCCCATACGACAAGAAAATGTTCTCCCCACGCGATGCACCTATCAAAGTCGCATTCACGATCATGTACCTCTACTAACTGCTAAGTCTCCTAACATGCCTCTATTAGCAGTTAGACCTAACGCATGCGCACGGGTGATTAGCCAACATGCAAGTACCTCTACATGCTACTTATCTCACACATATCTTGTGGTACAACCGTGTTAAGGTTTATGTAATACACTACAGTTGGTTGTCCCTTAACTCTAGGTCCATATGCAATCAAAGGATAATAAGTAAAGTAAAGCTAGTATCACTGAGTAGGTAATAAATCAAGAATTGTAATAATGGTACAACTACAAGAATTGGAAATAAATAAACAGTAATACGCAAATAACTAAAATACAGACTAAATATAAGCAGTAGATATGGCAAGATTCTTTCCTGATGTCCGGAGTGAGGTAAGATGATGTCCTGGCGACGAATCAACAACAACGCACAAAGGAAAAGGTGTAGGAACAACTTCGGATGCTGAAAATAGTATATTATCTAATTATAATTAATACTGCACCTATTCATTTATTTAATAGATTCTAAAATTAGGATATGGCCCAGGTTTTCGTATCAGCTTTCCGAAAAACTAAACGGATCGCATTTTCGTTTTTGAAATCTCCCAAAATCAAAAATACTGAAACACGTTTATTTTTGGGACACTAGAAACTTAAACAATATTGCAGAAATCTACAGAACAAATTTTGTCTATTAAAATATGTTTCTTGAAAGCTTACCTCGATACGCTTCTTTTAAAGAAAAAACTGGAGGCGAAACGGAGTTCGGAGCAAGGAGATATCGTCGTTCCAAGTTGCTCTTGCTACTAAAAAGCGGGCTGAATTCTGATGACGAATTTTTGAGTTCCTATTGGACTAAAAATAATTTTGAATTATGGTTGATAGGAAGGGAATGTATTGGGTATATATAGGTACTTATTTCAGATTTACCTCCTAAATTAGATAGGATTTGATTTAAATTGATAGGAGTTACTTTGTTATAATATATTAGATAGAGATGCTTTCCTATTAGACTTAGGATTATGATTAACTTAAAATATAGTTCATATTTATCTAAATTATCTATAATATTATTTAAAATTACTATAGATAATAAATAGAGTTAATATTTATTTAAACAACCTTTATCTAATCTCATTTATACAAGCTGAAATATTTAATAATAAATTGACATTTATTCCATATTACGTAAATAGTGTATAAGTAACATGTAAAAAGTAATAAAAGTTATGAAATAAATCCTAAAATTTTGAGAAAAATTGTATAATATAGTTTAAATTCTTAATACTAGAAACATAGCCTTATTATTTTTATACTAAATTCACTAATGAGCACTATACTAAATATATGTAAAATAATACAAATTATATAAGTCAATAAATATTTATTTAAAAATCCAAAAATTCATAAATATTTATTTTGAAAAATAGGAAGTTTACAAAAGTCTTATCTAGATAAGGACTGAGAAGAATTTTAATTCCCCTTAGATTTTCACTATTTAATTCAAATTGATTTAAAAGTAACTCAATCAAATATAATCCAATGCAGATAGATTCCACCTCTAATTTAAACTGTATTTAAATAACTTAATAATTTTTTTTCCAATTTAAATCACCATAATTAATTACATATTAAATCAACCCATATTTAATATACCTTTTTTGAAATAATATATTAATTATAATAATTAATTTCGTAAATATAATATATATACACTCGCATGCAAAAATAATACTTACATAAAATACAGTTTTTCTAAATTACTAGTTATACTTGTACCATAAAAAAAATGGCCTTTTTTAAATAAAAATAAAGTTTGGCAATCCTCGGCGCGACGCATTACAACTTCAAGCAATATAAAATTTTATCATCTATTATTTTAAAATATTTTTTACATCATATAATTAAAACGTTTTATAAAAATATATACTTTGCACTTATTCGTACTTGACGAAAAATTTACGAAATGCAAACTCGTACGCGACGTACAAATATGAAGTACAAAAATCAATACCATATTTATTAAAAAATCGTAGTAGCAATTTAGTGGTTTTACAATCATTGGCATCATCCCATGGGACTGACTTATACAGATCAGCATACATATAGTATGCTTCGAGTCCGCGGAATGGTTCGATGTCAGCGAACTCGATTTTGATAGTCCCGTCGCTGGCCACATACTTCATGCATTGATGGAGAATGGAGGGTACGATCATGTATTCATGAATCCAAGGTCGACCCTATAGCATGTTGTAGTTTATATCAGCATCAATGACGTAGCAAGTCACGTCTGTCTGGAGATCATCTATTTGGCATTTCAGGCGAATCTTGCCCAGGGGCTAACACTTTCCAGCATTGAAGTCGCTGATTTTAGTGTTTGATGCGGTCAACCGATGCATCAGGATACCCAAAGTTTGGAGTAAATTCTGAGGGATGATGCTAAAAGAAGATCCATGGTCGATGTGGATGCGATCGACCTTAATGGCACCAACATACCCCGTGTAGTACAGGGGCCTATTGTACCGATTGTTCTTTAGTAGCATGTCCTGCTGGGTGAAGATGATGTTAGGAATCACTTCGACCACACTATGACAATGTGGGTACGCAGTAGGATCTTCCTTGGGCGGTTGCACCTGGGTGAGGAAGGAGTCAACATTCTATAAAGCTTCGATGAGGGTGTCTCGAGTCTCTTTGGAGAGACGGAGGAGCTCGAAGAGTGACAGTCGAGCCGGAGTATTGGCAAGCTGTGCCAATATTTCGAAGTTGTAGAGTTTGATTGATCCTCCTGTGGAGTCTTTTCACAACGGTTTGTCGAAGCAGACCTCCTTCTGCTTTTGCTTGTCTACTGTAGGAGGTTGGATGGTCCTTCTTCTGATGCATCAGGTGTTGTAGCAATGGGTGGAGGTACTTCGTCTTCCACAGCCTGGTGCTTCCCGTTGGTGAGCCGCGCGAGTGATAACGAGGGTGTCATCAGTCGATGTAGAAAATATGTGACATGACTTGACTTTCTTCCCCTTGACAGAGTGAGCTGCAGGCGTCATCATGTATGGTACGAGATCAGGGTAGATCCACATAATTTTGCCCTGCAAGGTTGTTAATAGAACGAGGCCTTGAGCATTGTCACGGGCGGGTGAAAGATTGATTACTTCCATTGTCACCCTCGGGATAGGGACGACGCCGTCTTGAGCCTATGTCCTTGGAAAACTTCTGAACTGGAGGGTGACCATATTGGCAGTGACAGTCTTTTTCTCGTAGTCGAGTGAGATAACCTTGGTGTCGATGAGGCGCTGGATCTGCCTCTGCAAGACACAGCAATCACGTGTTGAATGGTAGACATACAGGTGGTAGTGGTAGTATTTCGAATTGTCCACCTTTTCCACTTCATCAGGGTGCTTTGGAGGGGGAGTTGAAGCCTGCCACCCTTTGTCAACATATCGAAGAGTTTAGTGTGTCTTCATCGCTGAAGGAGTAGGTCTCTTTTGGCTCGATGCTTCGGCCGACTTCTGGTTATTGTCACTGAACCTTTAGAGATGTTGACGGTCATGGCCTGTTTCCCTTTACCATCTTGTGGATAGGGTTATTGCTAGATGAGTTCTTACCTTTGTCTTCGAGTAAGGGAAAACTCAACCAGCAGCTGCGCGTCCCGGCCTTTATCTCGGCTATATCTGCCTCGGTGATGAAGGGTGTCCACTCTACACCCGGAGCACTGTGCCACAATTTAACTGCAGGAGCATGTTCTTGCGGTATGAATCCATGTACATGGGTTCAGGCATGCCAGGTAGTAGTCTCAAAGCTGCCTGGCGAAAGCGCTCAATATAAGCATGTAGGCTCTTTCTCTTTTCGACAATATCCATGAGAGTAGACATCGTCATGTTCATTCCTCCTTCATAGAATCGAGCGAGGAAGAGACTTCAAATCGTCGAACGACGAAATACAATTATCAGGGAGACTACAAAACTATTTCTAGGTCACCTCCTGCAATGCCCCTACGAATATGTTTGTGAGCAGAGCGTCGTCTTTTGGGAGATGCCCTCTCACCGAGGCAAAGTACCTCAAGTATCGATGAGGAGACTCCTTCGCGTCAAATGGCGCAAGCATCTGCGGCTTGTACTTAGGAGGATATATCATATTATCCCATTTGGCAGGATATGGTTGTCGAATCCCCATATTTTGGAGTGATTCTCGCTTTTCTCTGGTGTCATAGTGAGTGAACAATTATTTGAGGGCCTATTGCATGTCATTCAATATAACAGGTCCTATTGTTGATGGAATAGATGACAGTGGCACTGCTTAGACCCGTCGTTCATCCCTGGGTCTTGGTTTGTAGGAGCAAGGGCATTGGATGTTAATTTCTCCTTGATCTCTAGGACCACTGAAGTCAAGGCCTGCATAGTTTCGTTCAAAATATTCAGGCCTGTTTCCAGAGCCTCTATACGTTTCTGATGACTGGATCCTTCGCTGCCTTCCGTATTGTCACCTTCGGCCATGAAAATAGATATCATGTGTGAATAAATAGAAGGGACGGTGGATCTTTCACTCTCGGGTTAAGACACCTGAGTCCCGTCATCTCGAGGGTAAACAAATAGATTATGATCGTCCTCGGACTCGTTATAGTTGCTACCCCCAGCTTTTTGGCTGCTTGCACCCACGGAGGCATCTGTGTCATACAATCCTTCATTGAGTTGGAATGAAGGATCGTCATGAATGGTAGCGGGTTGTCTACCCCCAGCTAATGTTCCAGCTGAAGCGATATCCCCTTATGGTAGGGATCCAGATTTGGTGCGCGTGTGTTGGAACACACCCATACTGGGCACCGTTGTCTTGCTACCCCCAGGTCGGCCCTTGGATTTATTGGCCGAAGCGGAAGGATTCTTGGAAAGCTTCTTGAAAGAGGGAGAACCCCGTGCTGTATTGCATGAAGCAACAAGGGGTTCATCTTCTTCTTCACTTGACGATCCTTTGCCAAGTCTCTGATGTACAGATGCCATCGGTCACAGTCTTTGGAAGACAGGCCGCCTCTTCGATAGCATGTGGCTGTTTGGCAACAACAATAGTTAATGGTGATCTTGGTGTAGGTGTGCCTTGGTTTAGACAAGCCTTGCGTGCGGACTCCTCCCTCGCTTTACGCTTATAGAAAATCGTCTTGCGTAGATCTGAGGTCTTCGCTTTCACACTCTTTTCCTGTATTTAGGGAAGCTACGCGTAAGAATGAGGATGTGAAGGCAGCTTCCCTCTTCTTAGTTTTTGCGTGTGAGATATGCTTAGGTCCTATCAGAGAGTTGCTGATGAGACAGACTCACTCCATGCTTACAGCAACACTGCTCGTACGAGTCTATCTCCACAGTATGTACCCCTGACTTGAATCATATGTATGAGTGCTCAAGTGACAGTAAGGTTTTACTGGTCAAGGCATCGAAGCAGTCGAACCAGTTTTGTATAGCTTTCTATCGACTGTGCGCATAACTGTCAACGCGGGCCTTTGGTCAGTTGATGGCATAGCACATTGGTCGTACATGACGCGTGTTGCCATGGATTTCTTCCTACTACCCCTAGAAGGGGCATAGTATTCAGAGTCCAACTGAGTGGTCGTCATAGCACTTTGGTCGTGTAGGGCGTGTGCTGCTTTGGTTTCCTTCATGCCATCCCTGGAAGGTACATGGCATTCAAAATCCAACATGATTATCGGCATAGCATGTTGTTCGCACAGGGTACGTGCTGCCTTGGGCCTCTTCACGTTGCCCCTAGAAGGTGCGTAACGGTTAAAGCCAACATAGCCTTACCCAAAGGGTAGGCAATTCTGTCAAAGACAGAAGTTCTTACCTGCGGAGCTGTCTTCGTGCACGGGTGTACGACTGTGCGCTTCCTCCGATGTTTGGCTTAGTCAGATCTGCTACAGGGGAGCCGAACTCCTCGCTGCACTTTTTAGAAGCGGGGACTGAACGAGGTGGCACGGTAGCAGCAGTTGAAGTCTCCTTTGGGGCTTCACCGTTCAGGGGGTTCTGGAGCGTAGTCCCTCCGCGTGCTACTCGTCGCCGTAGCCTTCGGCACCCAGGTACGCCGAGTCTTCTTTGGTTTTATGAACCGCTTCAAAGGACTCGACTTCTCTTCAGAGAGGAGATCTTTAAAATCTTGTTGGTCGAAACATACGACCAACATCTTTAGGGAAGATCCTAGCAAGTTGTCGTCAGATTTCGTCACCACCTTCTCATTGGAGGAGAATGATGTCCCCAGCAGAGTCGCCATCTTGTTTGCCATGACAAAAAGTTGAACGAACTTTTGTATTCAAACATATAAAAAGTACAAGAAGAACTCCTGAACAGGAGATTTAAGTACATGAATTTCTGGGAAAATGTGACGGTGGAGATCGAGCACTACAGCGGCTCCTTTACTCCGTTGACGATCTGACGACGAGTTGAACTTGCTTGACTTTCTGGTGCTCGTGAATGGAACTCTGGGTTGCCAATCAGGAAATTGTCGACCTTTTTAATGAAGGAGAACTCCTTCTATTATAGGCCTTGCACATATACGATGTGCTTGAGATTTGTTGGACGCGCAGGAGCGCTGCGCGTTGAGATATGAGAGAATCTATTGTCTTTGCACGGTGAGGGCTGCTACTGAGCTGACACGTGGCGGACATTAAGATTCTCTTCTATCAAGATCTAGGGTGGTTATCAGCATAACTGAATAAATGGCACGTGGCGTGCATCTATTGCTCAAGACTTTTTGTTCAGATGAAGCCGATCGGGTTTGGCTCATATTCAAAGAGTCGGGTTTTGTCTCTATCTTTGGGGCAACAATTTAAACAAACCGATTGGATATTGCCCTTATCAATAGAATCAAATTCCTTTCTTATCTTTGGAGCAGTGGTTTAAATAAAACCGATTGGATAATATCTAAAAAGATATATTTGCCAGACTGGCCATGTGGAACAATGCCACCTTATATGATTGTGTCTCTATGCGAGCTGCGCTTCTGGTGAGGCTTCGATGTCACTACGCTTTGAGGAGACTGTGTTTCAAAGACGATGGATTCACTGCACTTTTGGGCGACGAGGAGACTATGTTTCGAAGATGACTAAATAACTGCGCTTTTGGGCGACGAGGAGACTGTGTTTCGAAGACGACTGAGTCACTGCACTTTCGGACGACGAGGAGACTTTGTTTCAAGACGACTGTTCACTGCGCTTTTGGGCGATGAGGAGACTGTGTTTCAAAGACGACTGAGTCACTAAACTTTTGGGCGACGAGGAGACTGTGTTTTGAAGACGCCTAAGTTACTTCGCTTTTGGGCGACGAGAAGACTGTGTTTCGAAGACGACTGAGTCGTTGCGCTTTTGGACGACGAGAAGACTGTGTTTCAAAGATGACTGAGTCACTGCATTGTTGGACGACGAGAAAACTGTGTTTCGAAGACGACTGAGTCACTGCACTTTTGGGCAACGAGGAGTTGGTAGGGTTCTGTGAAGCCACTTCACTTTTACAAAGCAATTAGGGACTTCTGAAAGCTTTGTGAAGCCACTGCACCTTTACGAAACGTCTAAGGACCTTCTGAGAGCTCTTTTATGATTAATGATGCCCCTTTGTGTCTGCTGAGTCAACATATCTTTAATTACCGTCGTTTTTTGGGGAATTCAAGGAGTTCGTGGCCTAGGATTCAGTCAAATGAACCTATTGAATGAGATTCATTATGCTGAGTCCTAGGTTAATCCTATTAATTTAGGGGTCTTTGACCGATGGCACGTGGCGTTTGGGGTTGGACCACACTCAGCCTATATAAAGGGAAGCTTTTTCGAGGAGTTACGTCCATTGTCTCTTAGCATTCCCACCGTCATGCTCGATCCTGACTTAGTTTTAAATGGCAGTTGGCCTTGCACAAGTCGACTGTTGGTTGTGGATCTCTTCATTCAAAGAAGATGCATCCTTGTAGAACAATGACTACTGGTTTTGCGATGCACTTGAGCGTTTGGCATAAGGAGTTCGAACTTGAACAACATCTTGGAGGTCTTCGAGGTCTAAGCTACCGGGTTTGGATTTATTGCCAACCCGAAGAGCCACAGGTTTTGCTCTGTCCTTCTCAAGGGACGCAGTAGCATTGCGAGCAGGAACTGCATTCTGGCTCGGGCCAATAGCTGCTTCATTAGCCATATTGGAGTTCCTTCGCGCCTGGCTAGGAAGTGGCTTCCTCTGACGAGGAAGTGATTCGCTCTGACACTGCTGCGCGTTTGGGGGGCTGCACACTTTCTAAAGACTGCACATTTGTAGACTTTAGGCATTCTAGTCTTTATATGTAATCATAAAGAATCTGTAATAGATCTTTGTAGACATGATTTTAATAAAGAACTTTCCCTTTATGCACTGTTTTCGTTCGTCTCTTGTGATTTGTTCTTGTTTGCGCTTTTCGATAATCGTTATCTTCTACACTTTTGTGAACTATAGGCAACATTTGTTGCTATCTGCGCTTCTGTGATTGCTGCGCTTTATTTTCATGCTTCTACATACATATGCGCCAATGTTGAAGCACACTCTTTAGATGATTTAATCCCTCAGGATAAAATTTCGCATTTCATTAATAGAAAGGTATCTTTGAATTACTTTTGTACACACTGGAACGCCATGTATTTCTTGGATAATGCTCTATACATGTTACAAACATAAGTGACACCTCCAAATCCTGTAAGCCAAGTTGTCTCTTCCGGAGATGCCTACTTCTTGGTACCAACCAGGAAGAAAGACGAGGAACCCATCATCTTTAGTCGGGTAGAACGTCCCCAAAGACTCACTCCCGTCAAACCAGAATCCAATAACGGCAAGATACAACTCTACTATTACACCACTCAAGCTAGGCACCTTATCCAGAAGATAGGCTATGACTTGACGAGTGGCAGAGGCCTAAACTATGGCAAAGGATGATGCCTCCCTTTACGACTTCGTGTTCCAAAGGAAAAGTCTCAAAATTACTACCAGTGTACTTGCCGGGGTTGGGTTACGTTACACCCACGACAACTTTGGAGAGTTTGGAGCCTGAAGTCATGATACATTCTCACTCCTCTGATTCCTCAACCTGGGACTCCAATACCAGTATCGGCCAGCCTTCAAAAGATACAATCTGTCAATATGGTCTCTACAAATCTCCCAGTGAAGGAAGACCAGACGCTAGAATTCTTTGAAGAAGAAAACTGGGCTCAACGCCTAGGATCCCAATGGTAGTGGCGCTTCAAACAGCAAAAACCTCACACCGAAGACGAGGTTGTTCATCAACCTAGGAGATGATGCTTCACCTAAACCCATCTTCATTAGCAAAATCTTGATTGGAGAAGACAATGAATCTCTGATACAACTTATCCGAGAGTACATCGATGTCTTTGTTTGGAGCTATGAAGACATGCCGGGTTTAGAACCACAAGTCGTAATGCACCGACTTAACATCCTACCCAACGCTAAGCCTGTTAAGCAGCAATAACATTATTTTTGCCCTAACATCATGGATGCTATCGAGAAAGAAGTCGACAAACTCATAGACAATGGCTTCATTCATGAGGAGCAACATCCATATTGGGTGACCAACATCGTTTCCGTCACCAAGAAGAATGGAAAGATTCGAGTCTACATAGACTTCAGGAATCTCAATTTGGCATGTCCAAAAGACGAATTTCCTCTTCGATCACTGACGTGATGATCGATAATACTTGTGGCTTAGAATGTATGTCCTCCATGGAAGGGTTTTCAGGCTACAACCAGATTAAGATGTTCTCTGAAGATGAAAAGCATACTTCATTCCGGATCCCAAAAGGAATATATTGTTATACATTGATGCCTTTCGGTTTGAAGAATATTGGAGCAACTATCAGCGGGCTATGAGCACCATATTTCACAAAAGTCAGAAGAAAGCTAATTATCTGGAAGACTTGAGCTCGACTTAATGCGAACACATCGACTGAATATGAACCCAACCAAGTCTTTTATGGGGCTTTCTAGCGACAAGTTCCTAGGCTTCATCGTCAAGGCCAAGGGTATTCACATTGACCCTGAAAAGACCAAAGCAATCCTGGACATGGCTCCCCCGAGGAATCTCCGTGAGCTTTGAGGCCTGCAAGGACGCTTGTCATACATCAGAAGATTCATAGCAAATCTCTCTGGTCGATACCAACCCTTTACCAAGATAATGAAGAAGGAGGTTTCTTATGTATGGACCGAAGAATGCCAGCGTGCGTTCGATGACATCAATAAATACCTCACCAGTCCACCAGTCCTGGTAGCACCAGTCATGGGAAGACCCTTCCTACTATACGTCTGAGCCATGGACTATTCTCTGGGCGCTTTGCTAGCCCAAAAAAGCAACAAAGGCCACGAACAAGCCATCTACTATATGAGCAAGACCATAATTGGTGTCGAACATCGGTATAATCCTGTTGAGAAGGAGTGTCTAGCCCTGTCTTTGCCATCCAAAAGACATGCCATTATGTGGCCAGACAGACGATTCTTGTCATCTCCAGAGTCAATCCCCTCAGAGTCATAATAACTAAGCCAGGGCACTAAACTCGCGACTAGCCATATCCTCTTGATGCCATATGACATGGTATTCGTCCCACAAAAGGTAGTTAAGGGCCAAGCATTGGCAAACTTCTTAGCTGCACATCCCGTACCATAATGTCAAAGCTATACGGTAATCTGATAGGACTTGGAGTCCAACGCACTCACGCACTCACAGAAAATCCTGTCTGGCGAATGTTCTTTGACGGTGCCTCGAGAACAGGTCCCAAAGGCAAAATCATCGCAGGAGTAGGAGTAGTCCTGGTCGATCCTGAAGGCTTGGTCATCCACTATGCGTATTCTCTCATAGAGTCATGCACCAATAATATGATGAACAATGCTTTCATCATCGGGCTCCATCTCGCTAAACAGTTGGGGGTCGACTACCTCGAGGCCTTTGGCGACTCGAAACTGATAATCAATCAGGTTCGAGGATAATACGTGGTCCAACATGAGGATCTGGTCCTTTATCATCATGCGGCAATCGACATCATCTCTACCTTTATAGGGTTCTTTATAAAGCATGTACCTCAATTGCAAAACCTGGAGGCCGACGCCCTAGATGGTATAGCCGCTTGTCTGGCAGCTCCAGTTGGAACCCAGTACTTCGTCACAGTGATGGGTCGGGAGCTGGTTTGCCAAAAAATAATCTACACACGTGCCTAAGTTACCTTGTACAGACATACACTAATGTTGACATTCGGGACTGGCGATTCCCGTTTATAAACTATGTAGTCTACAGAATCCTACCCGAGGACTCGAAGGAAGCCACTTCTATCAAAAGACACTCGCTCCGGTTCTTTTATGACACATCTACCAAAATATTGTGTCGTCATTCATTCGACGGACTCCTCCTTCGGTGTTTATCCAATATTGAAGCAAAGAAAGCACTTCGGGAGGCATATGATGGCACCTTCGGAGCTCACCAGCCTGGTCCTAAGTTATAAGACCGAATACGTCGCATGGGCTATTACTGGCCCACCATGATGGCAGATGATATTGACTATAAAAGGTACCAGGTATGTCAGTTGCATGCTGACTTCATCCACCAACCTCCTGAGTTCTTACACCCCACTATGGCCGCCTGGCCCTTTGAAGCATGGGGAATGGATATCATCGGGCCGATCAACCCTCCGTCCTACAAAGGACACCGATTTATCCTCGCCATCACCGACTAATTTTCCAAGTAGGCGGAGGCGATACCATTGGCTAAGGTGAAAACCTCGAGCGTGATCAGCTTTGTTAAGCATCACGTTATCTACCGCTTCGGAGTTCTTCGAAGGATTATTCACGATAATAGCCCTCAGTTCGTGAGTTATGTATTCCATCTGTTTTGATAAAAACTGGATACAGAATACAGCATCGACGGCCTACAATCCTGCAGCGAATGGGCTAGCCAAAGCATTCAACACGACAATCGTTAAGTTACTCAAGAAGGTCATATCTTCCATTAAGCACGACTGGAATGAAAAACTCGAGGGATGTCTATGGGCTTACCGTACAACCATTTGGACACCTACAAGCAACATGTCATTCTCTCTCGTCTACGGGGGTGAGGTGGCACTCCCTCTGAGATCCAAATCCCATCTCTACGAGTGGCCGTCACCAACCAGCTGACTGATAAAGATAATCAATGCCGTCGACTACAAGAGTTGGAAGCGTTGGATGAAAACCGTCTGCTAGCTCAGCAGCGTATCAAGCTGTATCAAGCTTAAATTTTTGGGACCTTTAACAAAAAGGTCAAGGAAAGAACATTCCAAGTGGGCAATCTCATCTTATCTGTTCGAAGACCGATGGTCATGACTCACAAGACTGCTGGCAAATCCGAACCCAATTGGGAAGAACCATTCATTATTCCAATGGTGCTCACCAGCTCGCCAAACCTAACGCAATTTGCTGCTAATGTCGATCAATAGCAAATTTTAAAAAATATTATGTCTGAGGTCTAAATCAATATATTTCCACATCCCTAGTAAGAAAATCTATGAATTTGATGATCGAGTTCATCTCCCTTGATTATGATATGCCTCTGGAGCCCTGCCCGGGGGCATTCCCTCATCATCTCTCCAGTAGAAAACATCCAAGTCCATATCACCTCGGAGTTGTCTTTCTACACCCCAACAAGGTTCATGTCTTCCACGTCCATATTACCTCTGAGTAGACATTTTCCTATGGCAAACCATGTGTTGTATATTCATCTAAAGAATATTTCACATCCATACAACCTCTGAGTTGTTCTATACATCCTCACAGAATCGATTCTTACTATGTCCACATAACCTCTGAGTAAAAAAAAATTCTACCACAAATTTCGTGTTTACCATGTCCATACTACCTCTGAGTAAACACCTTATCCTCAATGGAGTTACGCTATTAGAAATAATTCACAATGTGTGAGCAAATAAAGAAGGACGACTTTTTACTCATAAAAGAAGTTTACTACATCAAAATGGAAAAACCTCTCCAAAGAAGGGAACAAAAAGACATCAAGACTGTTGTCTAAGTGGGCCGGCGAGTCAGCTCACTGATCCGACCCCGCAAGAAGGCAACCCTGGGGCCAACAGATTCTTTGGCTCTACGCTCCACTTCTTTACGTCTGGCCGCCTCATCCCTTAGCCGAGACATGCCTTGGTATGCAGTCTCCAACTCGACCTGACGAGCACCAGCACTCTCCTTCTCCTGAGCTAAGGTCTCAGATTGCTGACGAAGGGACCTCTGTTAATCCCTCGACTTCTCCAACTCTCTTTTTGCAAGGACCAATGTCTCTTCCAAATGCCGAATTTGCTTGCAAAGGTCTTCGCACTGCGCCTCCAGGGTTGCTTGGTGACAGACTTGGGTTTCCTCGATGTTAATCACTTTGCCGATTTTCGACTCGATCTCAACAATCCTGTTGGCAACAATTTTTCGCTTTATGAAAGAAGAACTCGGCAGCCATTTTCCCTAACTTCGCATCCTCTATGACCGAGATGTTACACTCAAAGCCTTAAGCTCCAGGGTAACGGCTTCTAACTCTACCAGAGAGGCTTCCAAGGCATCAGCTTTCGCCTCATATCCAGGATACTCGTGTAGTTCCACCAACTGAGCCCTTGCTGTAGAACGAGCCTACACAAACATTCGGTTTTTCTCCAAGGCGATCTCTACACTGCGCTTGAAAAAATTATAAATGTTGCCGAGATTAGATTGGCGAAATAATCACTATCAGCCACAGTCATTGGTCAGTGGAGCTACCACAATAGAAGGTTCTATAACAGTAGCGATAGAAGTAACAGTAGCTGCAGTCATTACATGACCAGAGAAGTTGCCGAGGTGGAAGAAGCCATCGTTATGGACGAGGCCGCCAATAAAATAGCAGAACTAGCTTTACGCGCTGTTTGGTCTAACTCATGTACTACTGTCTCAGAAAAAGCCCCGTGTGTGGCTCCCCTTGAGACACATGCTGTGTCGGGACCATCTAGAGAAGAATCCCCCTCTATCCCAGTAACGCCCCAGTCCCATAATACATAGGACCAAGAACGTGAACATGTCAGCTGCACACATACGAAGAATACTCCAATATATAGAATCCTCATATATGCACATAAGCTGTAAATAAATAATCACAGGCCAGAATAACATATCTAATCTCATCAGCTCAACACAAAAGATAATGAAGTCCAAATAAATGAGTAAGAGTATCAAAAGATAGCCGGGTGAACATACTCACTCCAAACAGCTATGAAAAATAGTCTCACAAGATCGGAGTACAACCTCCGCAAAAATAGAAAGAAAATGAGATGTAAAATAATGTCCACTAATGTCTCAATATAGAATAAACTAGAAATCAGTAGTGACTGCCTCGTCATCGATGTAAGATGGATCTAGAGCCCTCCGTACTCCTGTGGAAAGTCGTCTAATCCTGGAAAGATAACCAGGTCCTCAGGGGACATAGCAAGATACAAGAAACACTATGCCATATAACTGTGATAATATAATAGAAAGAAAGAGATGCATGCAATAGGGTGCCTACCAGTCTACAGTGCAAATGCAGTTAAGAACAGACCTTCAACGCATGGGTATCTGGCTCAGTAGCAGTAACTCAGGTATGGCCCCATCAGGATACCAGGGACCTCAAAGCATAACACTCCTCGAATGTCAGAGGCCAGCAGTATCAGTAATAGGAAAGTGCATAAGGACCCATACGTTAAGGACACTGTTCTCCCCACCCAATGCCTAGTAGGGTCACATCCATGACTCATGAACCTCTAGTAACTGCCAAGTCTTCTAGCATGCAATTCTATTGGCAGTTACTCCTATTCGTCGCACGCTCCATACGTATCGGTGGCCAGCCGACTACGCGAAAACGTGTCCTACATGTGACTCACATCACGTGATACAACAAGTGTCAAGGCCGTATGAGATATACCAATACTCAACAACAGTGGGTGGTCACTAGACTAAGTCAATGCAAAAGAATAAATAAAGCAAGAAGAACGACCGATATAGTCGCTTGCACCCAAGTGTGACTTGGACGCACAGTTTAAATATCACAAACAATGCTAAAATAATAACTGAAAATAAGAATATAATAATCACAGAGTAGGGTGGCAAGGTATCTTGCCTGGTGGTACAAAGTGGCAAGTCCAAAAGTAGCAAGTGTCCGCACCAAAAACTCACAAATCACAGATGACTCCAAACTCTGAAACAAACATCAAAAATGGTCTCGGTGAAGAAGATATACCTAGGAAACGCCTGTCCAAAAGTCAAATTCTGGAACAGGGACAAGATCGTAATTTCGGGTCAAAACGATGTCCGCCGTTGGACCCGCTTTGCACCGAAACGCATGCCAAAGTCTACGGTCTCTAAAGTCGTCAAACTACATGTCTACATTTTAGTTTGAGGAGAGAAACTCAACGGTATGTCCAATTTTGGATTCCGAGGAGCCGTGTACAAAATCGCCCGTTTAGTGGGTCGCGGGCCCCCAAAATTGGGTTCCGATTCAACCTTCTCAGAATCGAACCAAACTTGGCATGCAGGACCAAATTTCGATCCGGACCTGTTGGCGCAAGTTTCGTCTCGATTCGACGACTGTACACAAAGTTTGGACAAGTTTGCAAAACGCCGATACGGGGGTATCTCGACGGATACACGTCGATTTCGTCGCACACACCGCGACGAAACTGAGTTCCTTCGGTTCCCACACTTCCGCAACGTCCATACGCGTCTTTCGATGCATATAACGCGCGACCACGTCGCCCGGTTTGTCGGGGCGACGTCGTATCGGACAAAAATTTCAGAAATTAATATTTTAGAAAACAGTTTTTCTCACAAGTTTAACATGGGATTAATACACACACAGAAATCGAAATACTAATCTACCAGTTACGTTTCCATCGTGGTTAGGTTGTCTTCAAATGTGTTCAATTAGTTTTTACGAAAGTTTAATGAACAGCAAGAAAAGTGGCCGACAAGTTGGCATTTCAAAACAGTTTTCAGAAATCAGAAAAGTGGGTTTTTCTCCAACTTCGTCTCGATTTTTCGAGCAAGTTGGATGACCATGTCAAAATCCACCTAGGGGATCTTGAATAGGGTCATAAGGGCTTTCTACACGAATTTACGGCTCTAAAAACGGACTAGAATCGAGAGAGAAATCAAACGGAGAAGTTGGGTACCTTGAGTGGAAAAACTGCTCCGTGGATGACGCGGGGCTGACTTCTAAAGCTCCGTTCGTCGAGTACAAAGCTCCGTTGCTGGTGAAACGAATTCGTAGGCGAAGAGGGTATGATCAGGCTCAACTTTCGTTTTGGAAGTCTAGAGTTTTGAGGTTTGTAGAGGGAGTTATATATATTACAAGTTGGAGGAAAACCTAATACTACTACTACTATTACTAATAACCCCTTATGTGTTCCCAATAACCCGACCCCACGTGAACTTGCTGCTGGTGCAGCAAGCATAGGATAGGGAGGGGCCCGCCCCTTTAAGTGGGTTGACTTTCTTTTTTTCTTTTCTTTTTCTTTTTCTTTTTCTTTTTCCTATTCTTTTTCTTTTTCTTTACTAAATCTTTTCAAACTTTATAAATAATATATATATATTTATTATATATATATATTTATATATATTTATATTATATATATATATATATATATATATATATATATAATCCATAAATACCCAAAAAATCTATTTAAAATTCAAATATCATTTAAAAGTCAACTATCCAATTATTTATATTTGTGCATATCTATATATATATATATAATTCAATCCTTATATATCAACTCAAAATAAAAATAGTATTTAAATAGGAAAACATGGTTATTAAACCTCCACAAATTTTAAATAAAAGTTTAATATTATCTACTATATATATAATGCATCTAAAATATTTTTTTTTACATATATACACAAATTTAAATTGCCATAAAAGGCAACAATAATAATACCACATTAATATCAAATAATATTAACAATAATAAAATGTATATTAAATTTTCACAAAATAAATTTAGTAATAATAAAATAATAAAAATTGTTCCAACGTGTGAACTTTACCACACACCCTCATCCGGATCCAGGAACATGTACAATATTGTAAATTATTATTTAATAATAAAATACCATTAATTGTACAAATATTTAAATAATTAGAATTGTACATAAAATTCTAAAATAGTTTAGAAAATATTTTTAAGTACATAAAATATGTATACATGGCCACATTTGGTCACACTACCTGCTTACAGGCTAAAATTGGTTCGGGCCATGTTCGGGCTGAATTGGCCAAACCGGGTCATAAAAAAAATAATTAAAACCATAAAATTATAAATTCATTTTTAAGTCTACTAAAATAATAAAAATAAATTTTTTTAAAAAATAGAGGTTTTACACCAGAGCCAACTCCTACTCCCCCAGCCTCCAAAGGTGCACTGACTATTACAGCAGTTGGCTCGTCAGCAATCTCCTCGATCGGCTCATCGGCGGTCTCCTCAACCGGCTTTTCAGCAGCTGGTTTATCAGCAGTCTCCTCGACCAGTTCGTCAGCGGTCTCCTCGACCGACTTTTCAGCAGCTGGTTCGTTAGCGGTCTTCTCGACCGGCTCGTTAGTAGTCTTTTCGATCAGCTCTGCAGTGGCTGCATCAACCGACTCTTTGGTGTCCATATCGACCGGTTCTTCAATGGCCTTCTCGACCGCCATTCTCATGACCGCATCGGTCAACTCTTCAATGACCTCCTCGGCCACCATCTCAAAGGCCTCTTGGACCAACTTTTTAATGGTCTCCCTGGCTGGCTCTACAGTGGTCTGCTCGATCGACTCTTCAATACCCCCCTCGACCGGCGTTTCAATGGCCACATCGGCCAACTCTCTAACGGCCTCTTCGACCAACACTTTATGAGCTATCTCATCCCCCTCATCTCCCTGAACTTCGAGGGTCTCTTCAGCCACTTCATCAGTATAGGAAGGAATCTCAGTAAAGGGGTGCCATGCAGTACCTTCAGTATCGTCGATCGTTGGGCCCAATTCGAATACGGGTTCCCAGGACACGCCTTTGGCCACCGCAAGACCAACCCCGGGTATCACGACAGGCTCATCCGCAGGTGTCCCCTGTTGATACAAAGCCATCAACTCCAAAAAGTCCCAAGTTTCATACTCAAAAGGAGCATAAGGAGAAGCTTCTTTCGAGTAGTAGCCTCAAAACTGCAGTCACCGGGTTCACTTCTTGGATACTAGCCTTCTCGACCCTCGTAATTGAAAATACCTCGATAGTTGAGGGCATCGCGGCAGAAGAAATCTCTTCTTCTCTTCTCAAAGGAAGACCTTCGGTCGGTAAAGGGATAGTAACCCTAACCGTCGGACGCAACAACACCCGAAGGGGCACCCTAGCAGGAGGTTCCTCGGAAAGTTCTTCGAGAATTTCGGGCTCACGGTCGGGCGTCTTCTCTCCGACTACCTCGACTGTCTCTTTGCCTATAACAAACAAAATATTAACAAGTAGAAGGCTTGAGATGAAACCAGAATTAAAAGACTGGCTCGTACCTGTGAGAAAGACTAAGTGGGTGGAGTCTTCTTCTGCGGTGAAGATCGTCACATGGATCCGCTCTGCTTATGTGCAGTACGCTTGATTCCCTTAGCAGGTGGAGGACTCGCCTCCAGAGGGGCCTGACGTTTTGACGAAGTATTCAAAGGCGCCTTATCTTCTCTGTCTTCTCGGGAGGCACTAGACCCATCTGAGGTCCTACCACCCGATGATGCAAGCTCTCGGAGACGCTTGATGACCGATTGATTGGCCTCCAGCTTCGTCCCCTCAATTAGACTCCATTCTCGATCATAGCCCGACGGAAGTTGTTCTCTGCACAGTTAAACTTCACGGCAGAGTACAAGATGTTGGTCTTGTTGACCCAGACCGGATCACAGTCAACCTAATCTTGACAATTAACAAAACAATATTTGTCTAGTCCAATTTGACACATCAAGCTCGAAATCAATCTACTCAGCTCATTTGTTCCAGTTCACAGCTGCTTGGAGTTTTACCACTTTGTTGTATACTGGAGTCTGTATTTTTATTCTTTGGTATAGGATGATGTACGTTGGATCATACTGAGCACTTTGGGCTAGCCATAGCTTTATAGGTTGACTTAGCCCAAATCAAAATCAACCCATTTCATCCAAAAGCCCACAAAGATCATTCTGTCCATAGAAGACAGAGTTCGGGCCGAACTCTGCCTCATACAGAGTTCGGGCCGAACTCGGTCCCCTAAAATTCAGGATGCTGATTTTTAGGTATTGATCACTGCTAGTTGTCCAACGGCCAAAAGTTTGAATTATTTATACCAAATTCTGGCCGAATTCTGCCTACCCCGAACCCTATAGGCCTTGGTTTCTCTCATTTGAAACCATCCACTCTTCTCTTCTTCTTCTATTACATAGCTTATATATTCAAGAGCCTTACCTTCCCATCCACTTAGCATTCAAACTTCCCAACCGTCCAAGGTGCTCGGTACGTCTCAGCTAGAAGTTTAAAGTGCAAGAAGTTGTAAGCCACTTGGAAAAGTCCAAGTTTCGCCAAAGCGATCATTGAAAAAAGTTTGGCGTGCTCTTCTGTGAAAAGGCACGTGGTTGTAACCCTATTTCACAAATAGTGGATTTCAATCCTAAGCTAGAGTTCTCAGGCCTGGACTAGTCCTCCACGAGGGAAACCAGGTTAAAAATCTTGTTGTGTTTGTGCTTGCTCTCTACTCTTTATTTCTGTATTTATTTTTACTCTGATTATTTAGTTGGTGAAGAGAGTTTAATTTTTAATTGATCATTTTTGATATAAACTCTATTCACCCCCCTCTAGAGTTGCCAACTTAGTCTTCAATTGGTATCAGAGCTCTGTTCTCTTATCAAGGACTAACATCCTAGAGCTTATCCATGGCAACCACTCAACCCATGTTTTCAATCACGGTGAAGGGCAGTCCACACATAGGCCTCCCCTATTTGATGGAACAAACTACACCTATTGGAAAACAAGGATGAGTTTTTATCTCAAGTCGCTAGACTTCGACCTGTGGACCATCGTCACCGATGGTTACAAAAAGCCTGTCAGGATTGTCATGACCCGTACCCACTGTGAGGGTACGAGAACGTAACAACGCCCAGCCTATGCCGCAGTGTCGGCGGAAGAACGCTGTCCTAGGTCACAACATCTAACAATATATATCTAAACAGTTTATACTCCCCGAATGGGGGTGACATAGCAGTAATAACTCAATCACAACTAAGGAAGAGATAGCACGATATGAAATAGAACTCAAGGAAATAAATAGATAAAAAGTAGTCTAAGATAATCCCAGCAATATCCAGAAGTACATGGTCTCAGATACAGAATGAAAGAATATATACAACTCTGAACTCCAAATAAAGTCTAGCTAACATGTCTCAAGACTACATAAAAGATAGATAAGCCTAACTAATCTAATCTAGGCAATCGGGGTGATATCCTCAGCTAGAGCTGGGTCCTCCTGAGGGTCCAGCTCGCAGGTGTCATCTAAGGCTGTCCCATAGAAAGTGTCCAGGCAAGCCTCCTCCTCATCCTCTGTAATATTTTCAACAGGTCCAGTCAGGACAGGAGCGAGTACAGTACATCTCAACAGTTCATAGCAGGTTAGAAAATATAAACATGCAGTAAAGTAAGATACAAGTACTGAAAGAAGTACAGTATGTAAACAGAGAAAGAGCTGTAACAGAAATATCTACTATAATAGAGACTAACAGTGACTAGTGAGTCAGAGTACAATATGGACATGTAAATGGCATAGAGATTCTGATAAGACACTATGGAAGAGATTCTGATAAGATACTACTGGTGTATTATTCACATGTCCAATTCTACTCCCCCGTACCCCAATCAATACACAAGGATCTAAACAAGTTATGTTATTGTACATGATATCACATGGGGGCCCATGAAAGGGTGCACATGATAGTATACATGGGGGCTCCGTGAACATGAGAGTACAAGATTTACAGGAGTGTACATGTATAATGAAAGCACAGGAGTACATGATGAAAGTGAAACGCACATGACACAATGTACCCGATGCTCCCGAGGGGGATAACATTGCATGTAGAGATCCATATAGTACCAATCCGTGTGACCATTGTGACAGTACAAGTAAAGTAATCTACTGCAGGAAATAATTCTAAGCAGGATATAAATAATCAGAGAATGTACTCGTCTGTATCTGAGTGTCCAATATAAAAAGTACTGTCCGAGGAGTGGTGTCTGGCTCCTAATCAGAACAGCACAAGTCACAACAGTCCAGAATAGTATAATGAAGTTCTACTATACATTCTACATGAATCTAGGTCAATCTAGACCAAAGTCAACTCTTGGTCAACTCTGGTCAACCCTAGAAGTCAAACTAGGTCAACCAAGTCTAATCTAGGTCAAACTAGTCTAATCTAGGTCTAGCAAGTTATTCTAAGTCCTAACAAGGTAAACAGTCTATTCTAGACTCCACACTGACATACCATGCCATAGGCTAGAAGACTAGGCCATGGGCCAATAGGCTAAGCCAAGTCTAAGCAACCATATCCATATCTAAACCATATACATATTATATATATACAATACACTATATCATGGTATCTCATACAATATATATATATAATAATATAACACACATTCATGTATATATAGGAATCCTATGTATATAACAAACTCAATATAGATACATACACATATGAAGAGAGAGGAAACATAACATACTAGTGTATGTATGTGTGTGTACTAGTGAAGAGAGTGTGTGATACATATAGGGTGTGGGTGTGTATGTGTGTCATGAGTGAATGTGAGGGTGTGTGTCAATGGGCTAGAGAGGACATATGTGTGTACATGTGTGTGTGAGTGTAGCTGTGTGTGTGTGTGGAAGGGTGAGGGTGCACAGGAAAATAGTGAATAGACAACCAAGCCTCAAGCCCAACTCAAAAATACATGAAACAGTCCAAACAAATACTAATTAACCAACTACCCTTACAGTTATCATCACCCCTAAACCAGTCCACAGTTCAATCAATTAGGGAAACTGAAAAAACATTTCTAAACCAAGTTAATACCATATCGGTGAACAAGGGAAATGAATCATGAAGTGACAGTCCAAAAGAAGACTGGAACTCAGGTAATGGATACCCCATTCTCAGGTTTTACAATGAGCATATTATTTCAGGATGTAGGAAAAATAAAGGATACCTAAAATCTCAGGAACAGAAAAGGAAACTCAGGTTTGAGTTCCAAAATATCAAAGCAATCTCAGTTGCCTATTTCAGACTTTGAAAAAAACAGTCCAATTCTTTCTCATTCGATTTCGAAACCAAATCACCACAATTCCAACCCAAAATCACACCTTAGCTAGATTATAAGTAGGAGAATAGCATTAGGGTTTTATACCATGTAATTAACAGTAATAATTAAGCTAAAATGGATGTCAAAATCCCAATTCGAAAACTGGAAATACACAAAATGTATTTTTCAGTCCCAACCTTTTGACAGTTTTTACATACCCAAATTCGAATCAAAACACCACCAATCATCTCCAAATTTAGCATACATGTAGATAATTATAGGAGAACCATATTAGGGATCTAAACATGTAATTTATAGTATTTAACTAATCAAAATGAATGCTAGAAATCAAATCAAAAACTGGAAAAAAAAACTGAGAATAGGCATGTATCAGGAATTTAAGGGTAATGAGAATTAATCATCAAAATTTATTTAAAAAGCTAAAACAGTGGTGGGTAACATGGATACACTTTGTGTACGTGTCACTCAAGTGGTTTGTGTCCACCCAAGTGGACACAAACGTGTGCAAACATAATTTAACCAAAACCAATACACAGGACACGAACAGCAGTGCACTGTCTCGTGCACAGGTGCACCTAGGTCTAGGATACGACACAAGTGTCCAAGTGTCTCGTGGTTGTGTCAGTAGCTAGGTGGGGTGTCAGGGTAGGTGTTTAAGTGCCTGAGTCGTGTCCACGAAGTGTCCAGCTCCGTGTCCAAACCCATGTCAGTGGCTGACTGTGCGCGTGTGCGTGTGTGTGTAAAACCAATGCACTGGGATTTCTCCCTCGACACGCCACGTGGTCATCTAAAACTTGACACGTGGCATGTCAGTCAGTGCCCCGTGGTGTGTGTCGAGTTTCGTGTTTGCTAGTCGCGTGTCGTGTCCGGTGCAGCCCCCGAACAGCAGGACAGTGCAGTCCCGCACGCGCGCGGCGTGTCCCCGTGTCCAAAGCGACCGACACAAAACAATCATCAACTCAGACCACCAGAAACCAATAAACAATACAAAAACCTAATTTTCTATTCAAGGGTTTTCCAAAAACCAGATCGAAATCCCTCTTGGGCATTTCGACAAACACCCAGACTATGCTACTGATACGTGTCCAAATGGACACGAAACCCATGACACCTGACATGAATCCTATCCAGACTCTTAGGGGACCCTTAGGGCTTCCTATTGATGAAGACAAAATGAAAATCCATGGAGAAATGGAGAGATTACCTATTCTTGAACTATGGGTGAAAAAGCCCTAAATGGAAAGATTTCCTCAACCACCAAAATCTCACAAATTGTTTCCTTCCTGCAAACAATCAATACCAACAGTAAGAACAATGATATTAGGATCTAATGCAACTAGTTTGGAGGAAAAAGGACCTAAAATGGATTTATAATGAATTTCTAAAGATATGAACTCACCTCTTTCTTCTTGAAATAATTTTCTTAGGGAAAGGAGGCTAGCCCTAGATTTTAGGAGAGGTTTTATAGTGGAGGAATCCCAATGTGGATGGAGTGGTCGGCCATGATGCGCTAGGGATTAGGGTTTGGTAGTTTGGGCTTGGGCCATGTTACATAAGCTATGGTTGATTTGTATTAAGGACTCTAAATCATAAGTCATGGCTTTTGGCTTTCTAATTTTATAACTAAATAGGTTCTAATGACCAAACCATAGATTAGGCTAGGTTATAGAGTCACAAATCCTAACCAAGCTCATACTAACTAGGGTTAGCTCCTAGGTTGATCTACATGGGTCCAAACTAGCCAAAATCAATCTAGTCCAAACAATTCCAAAATAATTCCTAAAAATTCCCATAAATTCTAATTAATTCTAATAAATTTAAAATACCCAAAAAATGACAAAAATACCCTCACACTAGAAATATGGTAGTGACAAATCTATCCTCCTTAAAAGAATTTTGTCCTCGAAATTGAAAGGCGAAATACAACTGATGAGAAGGATAGAAAGCATACCTCACGGTCCAAAAAGATAAGGGTAGCACTCGCGCATCTCATCCTCCCGCTCCCAGGTAGACCCTCCTGGAGAATGATGCCTCCATACGACGCACACCAAAGGTATCACCTGGTTCCTCAGAACCTTCTTCCGTCGATCCAGAATCTCCACTGGCTGCTCTGGATAGCTGAGAGAAGGCCCAACCTCTATCTCTGAATGATCGAGCACATGGCTAGGGTCAGCCACGTACTGTCTCAACTGTGATACATGAAATATGTTGTGGACCCCACTAGTACAGGCGGCAAGTCTAGCCTGTATGCAACGTCACCGACTCTCCCGCTGATAACGAAAGGGCCGATGAAGCGCGGGCTAAGCTTCCCGCCTCCACCAAAACGTATCGTACCATGAGTCGGAGATATCCTCAAGAAAACCTGGTCTTCGACCTAATCACAAGCAAGGTCTCAATTAATTATAATAAACAATATGATCAAAAATCACAAATAAGGAAACCTAAATCTAATCCTACTCTAATCTGTACCTCAAACTCCAAGGGCCTCCGGTAGCTATCGGCCCAGTGCCGATGTCTGTCCTGCGCCACGCGAAGTCTGATGAGCTTCACCTTCTCGACCGCATAACAAACCATCTCTGGCCCCAGTAAAGCTCGCTCACCAACATCATCCCAGGATAAGGGTGTACGGTACCTACGCCCGTACAGAGCCTCGAAAGGTAACATCTCAATGCTAGCCTGGTAACTATTGTTGTAGGCAAACTCCACCAAATGAAGATGATCCTCCCAGGAACCTCTAAAGTCTAGGACGCACGTCCGCAGCATATCCTCAAGAGTCTGAATGATCCGCTCTGACTGCTGAATCTGGGAAGAACTTCTTCTTGAAGAAGCCCTTGAACTGCTCCCAAGTCTACCCTGGTACCCCCACCCTGGGGTCTGACTGATACCAGGTGCGAGCAAGATCTCGTATCCGACTAGCTGCTGCCTCGATCTGAAGGTCTGCTGGAATCCTAGCCAAGCGGAAGATCTCGTGCTTACCAACAGGAGACTTCCCTTATGAGGAATATGTTCCAACAAACGACGAATTAGACAGACTTCGTCGAGAGAATGCAGAGATGGTGGCATTTTTTGACGAACTACTGTGCCACTACAAAATTTGCTCTTTGTACTATAAGAGCGGTTCTTCCGGCACCTGTTATTCATCAAAGTTGTTGCCTTATCTTTTTCTTAATCATATGAGAAAAAGACTAAGGATCATGATACGTGCAACCCGACTTTCTTCCAACCCCTCAGCCATAGTGAAGTGATCAGATTGATGGAAGAAAACAAGAAAATGGATATCAAAGTTAATGACGAACTTCAATACCCTCCATCAAGACCGGAGATTTTGTTAAGAGCTTTATAAGAATGGGCTACAGGCCTATGTCAAGGGAAGCCCAGCTGGCGGGTTTCCTGACATATTGGCTTCGTCGATTCGTTGTACCCGGAGCGAGCGCCATGGACCGCTTCCACCGCGGCGTACTCTTTGCTGCCGTCCGGTTAGTCTTTGGCTACCGGATGGATTTATTGTCGGCGATGACCGGTAGGGTGAACGCAGGTCTTCGTCTTTATGTTGACTCCATGATCAAATGGAAGGGTGAGAAGGGGAACTTCCCTCGACTGGAGTTGCCTTACACCTATTTATTCGGATGGTTGCTTCTGCACCATCCGTCATTGATGAACCCCGACATAGGAGCAGTCGGTGGTAGCTTTCTGCGGAGATTCTCTCGGAGCAAGTGGATATACATTAGTCTGAAGGATTGCAGACGTGCATTGAACCTTGGGAAGGGATAGAATTTTTACTGCGTTGCCCCTCCAGCCGGTTATGAACATATGTCGACAAATCTAGTTGACCTTGGAAGGCAGCCGTTGGGTCGGGCAGCATTTGACTGGCTGAGGACAATCAGGCCGTCGCACTTGGTGTATAGATTTGAAGATGAGTGTTTCTTGGAACCATATCTGCCAAGCCGCTTCGCTCGTCAATTTGGTTACGACCAGTTCCACGTAGGAAATGCTATAACTTGCCTACAAGAAAAGGGGTATCTGATTGATGGTGCCAGAGCATGGGCCTATTACAACGCTCGAGACACAAGGATAGTGTTCTCGATGCCGACTAAGAATGATCATGGCCCCCGAATGTTATATACATATTCACTTTTTTACACAGCTGCAAATACATTCGCCGAGAACTTCAATCTTGTGGATAGCTTCGCGACTGCGACGCGTTTGAAGAAAGGAGCAACTGCTATGCTAGCTCCAGGTAATGATGAGCAATATGAACCAGTGGATGATCCCTTGGAAGCCTCAAGGGAAGCTAACTTCCCTGAGGAGGTTAATGAACCACTGCGGATTTCTTTGAAAGTTGTTAAGTCTCCGGCCAGGGAGAGGAAGAGAAGGATTGACGAATCTTCTTCTCCAGTTGCAAAGAAGAAACTTATCTTGGATCAATCAGAGAAAGTTACCACTAGATCACAGTCTCGGCAACTGGCCGAGTGACCCAAGAAGAAGCGACTACACCGACCTCTCTTCCAAGGCAGGTCGACGTAGTAGATGTGGAGAGCCGAAAGACCTCTTCATAGAAAGAAACTGGCCTCTAGAAGGAGAAAGAGGGTGATCACCCCTCCAAGACAAATCTTGTCTTCGGTGGTTGCTAGCGCTGCTGCTGGAATTACTATGTCATCTCCTACTCCTGCCTCTGAGCCTAGGCATGAAACTCCTAGTCCAGAACAGAGGGACGAGACTGATCAGAGAGAGGAGGCTGCAGAGCCTAGGGAGGATATTGTAGAGGAGGAGCATGAAGCTCTGCGATCTCCTTCACCTGCGGTAGAAACTACTCAGCTTCCTGTTACACCAGGAACAATCCACGAAGAGGAGGATCGTTTAATGATTGAAGCATTAAATGATTGCGACTTCGGTCTACAAGATGATGTTGATCATACCGCTGCAACTGCCAGCGAGGAAGCACCTGAGGATAGCATGAGCACTGAAGATACATCAATAGAGGCTATTGATGATACTTTGAATGAAGAAAAGGGCATTGATGTCCATAAATCTCCTGAAGCTGTTGAAGACACACTAGCTCCTAAAAAGGATGTTGAGGTGGATGTGTCCCATGAAAAGAATATGGGTAAGGAAGTAGCGTCGGAGGAAGCTACTACCGCTAATCCTAAAGGTATTAAATAAAATTATCATTCTCTTTTCATGGATTAATGGCTGACATCTATTTTTGATCCACGTAAAATCGAATAATCTCCGTTTCCTCCATGTACCGATATAGTGCGATAACAGCAATAACCAGTGGAAGCCGACATCTGTCGGGCGGCTCCGAGGCCGGAAGTAGCCAGGCAGTAATGTCTGAGGCTACTTCTGCTAGAGTGGAATCTGTACCAACAGATGAAAGGCTTGTTGTTGGGGCAAGTCATGGTAAGATTGCCTTTGATCTTTTGATCCTTTTTAATTAATTATTAATGACAACAACAATCAATGATAGGTTCATTTGTCCTTGCAGAAGAACAACCGGGAGGAGCAACCAGTTCTACTTTAGCTCCCTTGTTTAAAGAACCCTCTATTCAAGTGCAAGAACGTCCATCTGCACAGGCACATGCTGCTTCATCATCAACGGAAGTAGCTGCTACCCCTGGTGCTTTGGCAACTAACCAATTTATCATTAGTTCTTTCAGCAACCTTTTCTTTAATGCATTGGGACCCCTAGTAGATAGGGTACTAGAGAAAGAAGTTGTTGATTTCACTACTGTTAGAAACCCAACCTCTCATTTAATAAATGCCATCCGAGGTCAAGGAGATGAAGCTCAAGCTATTTTTCTTGAGCACATACTGGATGAGCTAGAAGCATCGGTTAAGATCTACAAAGATCTTAATTGAGGGGAAGTGGAATCCTTATTACAAGCTGAATTTGAAAGGATGTCTCAAGAAGTTGCCATTGAGAATTCTAATTTCCAGACTTTCATAGACACTTATACTGCTAAGGCTTCAGAATATGATTCTCAAATGGAGATAGCCACCTCTGCTGCTGGAGAGAAGGAGGAGAAAGTTACTGAGTTGAAAGCAAAATCTGTTCGTCTTCAAGAGGAGATTCCCGTCTCCAAGAAGAGTTGAAACTGGTTCAGCATACTCTAGAAGATGAAGTCACAAAGCATCAAGTTGCCACTCAGCAACTGGACATTCTGACTCAGGAACGAAATAAATATATCACAACTCATCAGGCTGAAATCTTCCGCCGCTTAGTGACCTTACCGACTTTTAATGAAAAGTCTGGAATAGAGGAAGCTAGGAGGCGCGTGATGGACTCCCGTGAGGAGCGACTGAAATCTTTAAAGCAGCAGATGGTTAACTTGATGACGCCACCGACCGAATAGAAAGATTTTCTGTATCTTCTTGTTTTTTTGTGATATGTATCTTTGTAATATCTTTCATCTTTGATAAATAAAAGATATTTTTCTTGGTGGCTCTATTATTTACTGCATATCTTATTCAGATATAAATAATAGCGATAGAAAATATATTCAGAGGTGCAGGACATGATATATTTCTTGATTTTGGAAAATAATCATATTCAATTATATCTGCTCAGCGGTAATATGGACGTGGCAAATATAGTTTATTGAATATATTATTTCAAAATAGACAACTTAATCAAAGATGACAAGTTGCTGATATGAACGAAATGGATGATTCGTCAAAATGAAATGAACGAAATGAATCGTCGGGTATGAACGGATGGACCGTCAAACGAATTAAATGAACGGATGAACCGTCAAATGAATGTGATAAACGGGTGAACCATCGGATATGGAATGAACGGGCGAACCGTCAGATGAATGGACAAACCGTCAGATGAATGATTATAATGAATGGGCTAACCGTCAAATGGATGTGTGAACGGGTGAACCGTCGGGTGGAATGAATATAATGAACGGACGAACCGTCAAAAGGATATGTCGCTTCATAGTTTTACGACTCTCTGTCTATAAATAGAACAGAAAATCAGATAGGATGGTCACTTTCACTTTTTAACATAAAAAATGTCGTCTGGAGATGCATCCAAGAAGGCTGAGATTGCCTCGAAAGTGGAAGCGGGTACTGAGGAACATCCAGTCAAACTAGCTCAACCAAAGCAGATAGCAACGGCGAAGGTTCGTCTGCCCCCAAACCGCCAAAGGACATCTTGGACTTTCTTCTTGAACCAGGAAAGACTGAAGAAAAAGAAGCCATGAGGATAGCTGCTTGCAAGTTCCTGGTGGGTTCCAGCAAGAATGTTCTCGACTCTTTTGCTGATCATGTTTTTATAAGGACGGTAGTGGCCAACGTCCCAATTTTGAGAAGGATGATAGTGACCTTCCTTAATATTATGTACTATCATTAAGGTGAAATAAAATTGAATTTTATTTATGAACTTGTCTGATGATTATAAGCAATGCCTTTTACATTTATATATAATACTTTTTGAGGAACTTGCCATTGATAGGCATCATTGCAACTCGACCGTCTAGCTCTGTAAGTTGATAGGCTCTATTTGAGAAGACTTTGCTCATATATGGCCCTTCCCACTTTGCATCGAATTTGCCTTTGCTTGAGTGAGTCATAGTCATAGGACGTCTGACGGTTAGAACGAGCTCTCCTTTCTGAAAGGCTCTGACCTTAACTTTACGGTTGAAAGTCTTTGAGATGCGGGCTTGGTATAACTCAATATGCTGCTGAGCCATTAACCGCTTCTCATCGAGCCTTCTAATTTTTGGAGTCGAAGAAGGTCGTTGTTTTCTGTAGTGAGCTCGTTGGCGATAGCAATCCTCAAAGATGGAATTTGGAGTTTCAGAGGTAGAACTGCTTCACAGCCGTACACCAAAGAAAAGGATGTACAGCCTGTAGGGTTGCGGACCGTAGTACGGTAGGCCCAAAGACATTCCCCAAGCTTTTCACTCAAGTTCCGTTTGTTAGTAGACACAAACTTTTTGAGGAGTTTAATGATAGTCTTGTTGAAAGCTTCAGCCAAGCCATTAGCAGCAGGATTGTAGGCTGTCGAAGCGATATTATCAATCTGATGATCATCACAGAACCTTGTGAACTTTTGGCTAATGAACTGAGGTCCGTTATCATGAATGATCCTTCGAGGTACACCAAATCGATAGATGACATAGTGTTTGACGAAGTTGATAACGCTGCTGGTCTTGACTTCAGCCAATGGTATAGCTTCGGCCCACTTAGAGAAGTAGTCGGTTTTTGCTAGTATGAACCGATCCTCTAGAAGAAGGAGGATTGATAGGACCTATGATGTCCATGCCCCAAGCTTCAAAAGGCCATGAAGCAGCAGTCAGATGAAGGAATTCTGATGGTTGATGAATGAAATCTGCGTAGATTTGACAAGCTCGACATTTTCTTACATATTCGATGGCATCAGATACCATAGAGGGCCAGTAGTAACCCATGCGTCGGATACGATATTGTAGTTTAGGACCGGGTTGATGTACTCCGCAGACACCGTCGTGAGCTTTACGTAATACTTGCTTCGCTTCATCACTAGCAAGACAGCGCAAGAGTAGGCCATCATAAGTCCGCCGATAGAGAGTCTTGGTGGTCTGATTATAGTAAAACCATAGAGACCGCCGACGAATACTCGTAGCTTCCTTGGGATCTTCAGGGAGTATGTCATGGACCACGAAATCGAAGAAGGGAGTTCTCCAATCTTCACTGATAATATTGACTTCAGTAAGATTACTGAACTCAATATTATGATTGTTTTCGACGCAGAACAATTCCCGATTAGAGATGACCACCACCTGTTGTCTTTTGATAGGGATGGCTAAGACAGCTGCAAGATTGGCCAAAGCGTCGGCTTCAGTATTGCATGCTCGGCGTACATATTCGATGAAGAAAGCTTCGAATGATGTAGCCATGTTGATTGCCACTTCATAGTAAGGCACTAGATCTTGATGGCGAACTTCATAGGTCCCTCTAACTTGATTAACAACCAGCTTGGAGTACCATAAACTTCAAGATACTCGACGTCCAGTTGTTTGGCTAGCTGAAGGCCAATGAGTAGAGTATTGTATTCTGCCACGTTGTTGGAGCAAGGCTCATCTAAGGAATATGCACTTTGAATAGCTGACCCGTCTAGAGAAACGAGGACAACTCCAACTCCTGCGACAATGGCACCATTGGGTCCAATTCTGGATGCACCATCAAAGAATAGACGCCAAGTAGAAATTCTTCAGAGATTGTATTAGACTCCAATGTCTCGTCTGGAATTTCATCATAGAGTTTAGATGTCTCTGGAACAGGATAAGCTGCTAAGAAATCTGCCAGTGCTTGACCTTTGACAGATTTTTGAGAAACATATACCATGTCATATTGGGCTAGCAGGATGGCCCATGTAGCCAACCGAGAATTGAGTGTGCTAGGCTTCTTCATCAATACCCGAAGAGATTAACTCGAGATATGACATGAATAGTTTGGCCAATGATATAATGCCTCATTTTGAACAGGAAACATAAAAGCTAGGCATTCTTTTTCGACCGGACTATAACGGTGTTCAGCACCAATAGTACGACTGATATAATAGATAGCTTGTTCGTGGCCTTCTTTGTTCTTTTGGGAAAGTAAAGCACCCAATGAATGGTCCATAGCACGGACATACATTAAGAATGGTATGACAGAGATTGGTGGCACTAAGACTGGGGATTCATGAGATACCGCTTTATGTCATCAAATGCTCGTTGACATTCTTCGGTCCAAACGAAGATACTTCTTTATTAAATGAGCAAATGGTCTGCAGCGTCCAGACAGATTCGAAATGAATCTCTGATGTACGCAAGTCGACCTTGGAATCTCGTAGCTTTAGGTTGGTTGCTGAGGACGCATCTCTTGAATGGCTTTGATCTTTCGGGATCCA